>LPNX010301103.1:60260-80945 GCA_001517045.1 Pseudotsuga menziesii | reverse complement strand
TTAGTATTTTTTGAAAGAAAAAAATTCTTTATAAATGGTTAATCAAATATGATATTCTAATAATTTGTTTTTTACAGTTTTCTATAACATTAATTTTTTTAATATATATATATATATATTAAATTAGATAAAGAGATGATTTTAATTATTCTGAGTTGTAATAAAATATAATTTAATAATTTCAATTGAATATTATTGATTTCACAAAATTTTGTGAAAAATAATTATTACTAGTGTATCTGTTTAAGTTATGGTTAGTGAACACTGATGAGAACAAGTTAAGTGCCACAAATAAGTCATATATTAGTTGTTTGCATGCATAGTTTTAAGTTAACTTCTTGTTATCCATGCATCTACTAAGAGATCCATGCATCAACTACCAATTATCCATATTTTTTATCTATGTATCATCACCTACCAAATATCAGTTATTATTTGTATTCTTTTTTCTTTTATAATTGTTTATGTCAAATTTGAAACCACTACCATAAAATTAATATGGACAATACACTTGCATTATCCTCATAAATTTAAAAAAAAATATAAGTATTAATCCAAAAAAAATTATAAAATATAAACACCTATCAATATAAATAATTTTATACCTTTATTTTCTATATATATATTCAAAATATAAATTATTATTTATTTGATAACAATATTAGTACAAGTAAATCAAATGATTAATGATACCACAAAACTACAATGGCCAAATAAGCCAAACCCCCTTCTAACTTGGTCCAAAAGCAATCACATTTAATTTACCTTTTAAGTACTCTATTTCATATCAAAACATCAAAACCCTCGGGATGGTCCAATATATAAATATCACATCAAAATTTTATGACGAGCTTGGTAGTGACCCCGAGATTGTCGAATATATAAATATCACATCAAAATTTTGTCACAAGCTTGTGAGTGGCCATGCGTCCTTCGAGCCCCGGCCCCCATCAATACATGATATCTACAAACATTCAACCTCATGTCTATGATGTCATGGCCGAGTTACTACAACATCAATTAATTGACCTAACGTGGACGGACATGGCTTACAATGACACCCTTCTCATCCCTTGAAGTACAACTGTTAAAGTATAAAGCTACACCCCAATTGTGACCATTTACAAAGTAAAAAAAAAATTACAAAATTACAAATTGAAACGACAACCACCATAATGAATAGACAAAAAAATTTCTACCAAAATTGTTTTATATGTATGTACTACACTAACCTTCTTATATATTGGACACAACGACAAGACTTACTTTAAAGAACATTTCTTAAAATTGGGCATCGACTGAACAATCCCATGTTGGATATGTTGCACCCGTGATGTGAAGGATTTAGGCAAAGGGGTTAAGAAAATGCGAAAGGGATATTGGTTAGAAAAATGGGAGCATGACATATGTAATTCCGTAAGGAATTAATAGGAGGGTTTTAGGAAACAACTAAGGGAACATAACATAATCAAGGGTCAGTTCACAGTGGAGAGCACATGCTCATGCTTCATTAATGGAAAGTGGAGTCTTGAGCATGGTTAGTCATGTTATGGAGAGAAGGCTAAACAACTTCTAAAATTCCATCCATGTATTTTTTGGTGGAGCACATTGTAGCATTTCTTAATCTTCTCTTAACTTTATTTCTCTTCTTCCGGAAGATCATATGGACACCAACTCTATGGACACAACATTCTTTGACCCCTAACAATTTAATGGAGCATGTTTTTGCTCATTCGACTCATGAAAACAAACTTCCGCTTGCTCACGTCAATGCATCTACTGCAATAGCTATGGTTGTTGCAGACACTTGAACTCATATAGATCATGAGGTGAATGCTCATTTTAGGCATAGTTGATATTTCTTGATATATGTATATGCATTGTTATTTTGTGTATTTTGTAGTTCAGGTTGTTTGACAACGTTTGTGTGGCTTCTTATCTAAGATCTTTTGAACACTTCTTAAGATTTTAAAGAAATACTAAAAGAGAAAGGAGTATAGAATATTAACCTACCTCCTTATTTTTATTTTGTAATAGATTACAATTCACCCACAAGATAATAATAATAATAATAATATATTTTTAAGGTCATAGCTAAGGCAAACACCAATTTGGTGTATGAGATCCCCTTGTTTTTCGGACAAGGGACCCCCTATATGCAACAATGTAAATGTTGAAGTCTACAGATGTGTACATACCCTAGCCCGCTTTGGATTTGAACTTATGACCTCCTAAAAGGAAACACGTGTTTTTAACCGATAGGCCCACTCAACATATTTTAATACAGACTCCTACCCATTTCTCTCCTTATATTAATTAATATTATTTACACTTTTATAGTGTATTCACACCATAACATCATTTGCATACCCTTCATTTGTCATTGCAAATGCTTTAAACACAACAACTCCATTGAATCTATTAATTATATTTTGACCTTCACTAACATATGATAAGCAAGGAATGCTAAAGAGTATGTGGCTGTGTCCTAAGATAACTCGAAAAAATCATCTTATGAATTATTTATAAATACAAATGGATCGATGTTTTACAAAATATAATTAATTATTTAGATCACATGATTGTTCCTTAAGTTTGTTTAACATTCACAATATAAACTATTTATAAAAATACAACTTAAAAGTGTTGGAATATATTAAACCCACTCATAACTTAGGATAAAATAATTAATCGTTATTTGATTAATTATTCACCCACTAGCTTAATTAGTTGGCATCCACTTGCACCTTAAAGTCAATACATGCCATCTATATCCTAGGAATGATTTATTTCTAATTCTGGGTTGATCTTGACCACCTTTTGACCATCTAGAATTAGTATACATGACTTTACATCAGATTCTGCTTTTTCTGATTTTCTATGGACAAGATAAAAGCTAGTCAACTACGAAACTAGCAGCTTTTGTTTCCAACCCATCCTCCATTAGTTTTTCTCCATTTTATAGGATTAGCATGTTTTTTCCATCTCCTTGACAACTCACTCATGCTTTTGCCAACTCATGAGGTCCTTGATAGATTTGGGAAGTGATTTAGCCACCTATGGGGGTTTGCTATATTTTGGTAAGTCAGCATTTTTGAACTTTATGAGTTGTTTCCATACAATTTGATTTTCCTATGAGGAATGTACTATTTATGTACACTATTATTCATCATTATTTAATGGAAGGATAAACACCAATATTCATCTCTTCATTCATGTGATTCAGTCTCTTTTCTTCTCTCTATTTTTCCTGTGTATGCTTGTGAGAATTCTTAATAGCAAGATCTATTTCTTGTGCTTCTTCTTAGCATAATTGCACATAGCATTGATCTATTATTTCTACATGGTATCAGAGCAGGAAGGTTGATCAAGTTCTACAGAGTTGAGGAGCACATCCAGTCTCCTATCCCTCTCTCAAGAAGAGCTTGTCTAGCTTACAAGATTTTCTCCTAGTTTGTTTTGCAGGTTGTAGAGATTTTATTCTTGAGCACATCAATTCAGCAATATGGATTCTTCATCAGCTATAATTCTTACTTCCTTCAACTACCATGAATGGAAATCCAAAATATCCATTCTATTGCGCAATAGAGGATTATACAGAGTTACACTAGCTTTGGAGAATGAGCCCAATGCTGTGATTGAGAAAGCTGAGTGGAATAATAGGTTGGATGAAGCCTATGGATTTCTTTGCCTCTCTATTTCTCCTGATCTACTCTTTCATCTAGATGGTTTGACCACTCCAAACCAAGTATGGACTCAATTGGAGTCTCTCTTTGGATTTCAAGATGAGCTAAGAGCGCATCAATTGGAGATTGAGTTATTCTCACTGAGTCCAAGCAATTTTGAGTCTCTTGAGGGTTTCTTCACCAAGTTCAAGTCACTTGTTCTAATTCTCAAGCAATGTGGGATTGAGAAAGCAGATGATCAATTAATCCTTTCTATTCTTTCAAAATTGGGTCTTGATTACTCAGTTTTTGTGTCTACTTTTCATGCTGCTAGGCTTATTGTTCCCAAGTGGAAAATGCCTTCTTTAAATTCTTTTCTTGATTCACTAACAAAGGAGAAAGATAAATTGATCCATATGGGTTTCCTTAATTCTTCAAAGGGAATGAATCATTCTCTCTTGGTTCAAGGAAGCAAGAAATTCAAATCAAAAGAGAAGCAAATTGTGAAGAAGCCAAAGTCATAAATTGAAGATGAAGATTCTTATGAAGATTTAATGAAGAAAGTTAAGAAGAAAGGGAGCACATCCAAGTGTTATTATTGCAGCAAGGGTTTCTATTCAGAGAAGAAGTGTTTCAAGAAGATGATGGACATCATGTCTCAGCTTCTTGAGAAGCACAAGATTGAAGTTCCAGATGAACTAGAGAAGCATGTTGATTCCTCAAAACAATGCCATACTGCGCAGTTCCAAGGTGATATAACTTATGCTTTGAGTGCCAGGGTTATATCCTTTTCTCATGTCTCTAATATAGATTTAATATATGATATATCAGAATCATAAATATCAAATCCTTTCCTTGATGATCCTTCTCCTAGTCTACTAAATTCATCTCCCAAAAATTGTGTTTTTTCACTAGATATTGACTTGTCCTTGAGCAGCTATTTCTCACAATCTTGTATATCTGATTTAGAATATTGTTTGTAGGATGATATGCATGTCATAAAACATATCATACCACCATCCATACCATCTACCATACCTCTGAATAATCCTAAGACTATACAAATCCCAAGTTCACTAGTTGATTCCTCATTGGTCTCTTATGCAGTGATATTTATCTTACATGGTTTGAAGTCTTTCCTATCTTTCAGTGGCTGGTTATCCATGTCCTTAATCATATTTGGAATGATATTAAACATGTTTGGATATTTTCTAAACACTTATGTCTCAGATCTTATGCCCATCCATCATTCATATTTTTACACCTATCAGTTTTCCCTAATTGCTCATAATTTTCCTAGTCTAGCCCTATATCCTCATGAGCCACTGAAGCCTTTGTATTTTCTGTTCCATATGATAATGTTTCTGATATATCAGAGTTTTATCAGCCTCATATCATATCTATACAGGTGCTACATCAGATTGGAAGATTGACATGTGATTCACATCACAATTTTGTAGCTATTCAGGGAATTGGGTGTGAAATAAATTGTCTTAATTTTTGTACTGTTTGGAAAGGAGTATGCATAGATATATTTTCCATTTCAGATTATATTTACAGATCATAGTTTGAAAACAACAAGAATAATTAAGATAATGCTCCTACTTCATCAGATGATGAGATACAAGGAGTCTCTCCTCTTCCTTCTTGCAAGTTCTACACTCCACTTCATGATCATGGAGTTCATGATTTCTTCAACAAGTGTTACATCCAAAAGCAGTTCACTCAGATCATTCAAGTGAAGATAATGATAAATTTTAAGACATATCATTTCAAAATTTTGTGCCTTGTCCTTTCTTGAGGGAGGATTTTCCCCATTTGGTTTTGCATCATTCCTCACTTTTGTGGACATAATAATTATTAAAAGGGTGACCATAGCCTTGTTGTTGGGCCCTATATGCATCCATATATTTTGTCATACCATCATAAAATCAAAATTATAGGGGGGTGTTGGAATATATTAAACCACTCATAACTTAGGATAAAATAATTAATCATTATTTGATTAATTATTCACCCACTAGCTTAATTAGTTGGCATCCACTTGCACCTTAAATTCAATACACGCCATCTATATCCTAGGAATGATTTATTTCTAATTCTGGGATGATCTTGAACACCTTTTGACCATCCAAAATTAGTATACAGGACTTTACAACAGATTCTACTCTATTCTTTTTTTTTCTGCTTTTCTATGGATAAGATAAAAGCTAGTCAACTAGGAAACTGGCAACTTTTGTTTTCAACCCATCCTCCATTAGTTTTTCTCCATTTTCTAGGATTAGCATGTTTTTTCCATCTCCTTGACAACTCACTCATGCATTTTCCAACTCGTGAGGTCCTTGATATATTTGGGAAGTGCTTTAGCCACCTATGGGGGTTTGCTATATTTTGGTAAGTCAACCTTTTTGAGCTTTATGAGTTGTTTCCATACAATTCGATTCTCCTATGAGGGATGTACTATTTATATACACTATTATTCATCATTACTCAATGACCAATATTCATCTCTTCATTCATGTGATTCAGTCTCTTTTCTTCTCTCTATTTTTCATGTCTATGCTTGTGAGAATTCTTAGTAGCAAGATCTATTTCTTGTGCTTCTTCTTAGCATCATTGCACATAGAATTGATCTATTATTTCTACAAAAAGTGAGTAAGATAAAAATATTTGAGGGATTGGAATTCTAACTTTAAAATTTTTTATGAATTCCCTGATGTTATGGATAGCATTCAAATCTTTTTTATAGATAAATAAGTTTCCTCTTTAAAATACATAGAATATGGGGTTCAGTGGCTCACAAAAGAGAAATATAAGGACATAAAAAGATACCAATCATAAATCTTAGAAAATGGTGGGCATATCCTCATCCCTCACATCCACATGCTCTTCAATTTAATAATCAAGTAGGGTTCCCTAAACCTTAGGCCAAAAGCCTCATTGTTATTATTTTCAAAAGTGGAGATAAAAAAAATCCATCTAATTATAGGACCATTATGATTAACCCTCTTTTAACATAGTTATATTGAATTATTCTGGAAAAAAATCAACATATGGCTAGAAATTCATGGAAAAATAGCTAAAGTCCAAGTATATTTAGGAGTTATCATTCAACTATGGACACCTTGTTATGCTTAGGACCATTTCCATGTTGGTTATAATACCAATTACAATAGGTTTGAAAATTGATTCATATAGTTAAACTACATCCACATAAAACAATGAAACACAACAACACCAACCATACATTACATGTAAATTACCATGGAAACCTCTCTCCTAGAGGAAAACTAGCAAAACCATGAGATTTCACTCATCTATTAATAAAAGACTCAAACACAAGTGTTTAAAACCATGACTTACTAGACCACAAATCACACTTTATTACATGATCATGCTACACACTCTACTCTCTAAATGCATAGCCATTACATATTATTTGTAGAAGGAATACAACTAACTGCTTCTTAATGACAATTCATGAATTCCTAACCATTTTAGTTATTCTACTATAGTTGACTTGACTAGGTCAACTTTGGTTGATTTCCCATTGAGATTTGGTTGATTTGTTTCCTTCCTGATGACCGGTCATTTTCCTTTGACCAAAAAATTATTCTAGTGGGTAGGCAAGATAGAATTCCACTATCTGTTGCATTTGACTTATACCAAGTAACTATCAACTTTTCCAGTCAATTTACATGCAAATAATATAATATTCCTAACATTCTCCCACTTGTTGTCTTCTTTGCATAAACAAGAAATTCACAACTTTAGTTCAATTTAGCAGGGCTGCCAATCCCATCGATTCCCTACATCAGGAAAAATTATCTATGCTCACTAACTTGGATAATGAGTCTACAACATTCTTCTTTGTGCATACCTTTTCTATTAACATCTTCTATTTCTCCACCATTTATCTCACAAAATGGTATTGAACATCAGTGTATTTTGTCTTTGAATGATATACTAGATTCTTTGCCAACAAGATTGCACTCTAATTGTCACAATCCAACCTAACACTATGTTGTTTGAACCCAACATATACAATTAAATAACTTCCTCACGTGCATGAGTAGCTATCATGTCCCCAAAGTTTTAATTCTAATTCCTTGATGAAAATAATTAAAATTGGCCTAAATTTATTTATAAATTATTAATGTGGTAGCTTTGGTCATGAATTTGTAATTTATGAACCAATATTTATTTATTAATGCAATATCCGAGTCATTGTGGTCCAATTTGAGAGGCTTAAAGGATGTTTGGAATGAGTTGGAAATCAACAGTCTTCTATAGTTAAAATCTTAGCTAGTCCTCCATAATTTGATTTTATGTTTATGATTCATTATCCTGAGACTCTAAATCTAAATTATATGTCCTTATTATTGTTAGTTGTTTTTAGTATTGTGCCAGAAAAAAATAAGTTTCCACGTAATTTCTAAGGACATTGATTCTATTCATTTTGGCCATCCTAACTGTGATGCACTTCAAAATGTGCAAATTGTCAAAGCAAATCCTTGAGTGAATTTTGTTTATAATGTATGGGATGCATAGATATTGATTTTTTAGAGTCTGTAAGTGTTCTGATAACTCTATTTGAAATAATTAGTAATAGTCCAGTAGTTTTTGGGAAGCTATCACATTGTTTGGAAAAATCAAATGTTTTGTTTGGTCGGATTTGAACAAGTGCTCCTAGTATTGTCTCCTATGGTTCTATGGGGTTTATATATCTGATTTTTAGATTGGGATTAATATTTCAGACTTGGTTGAACACATTTTAGTGGTATGAATCCATACCTATGGGAATTTTACTTCTTCCAGTAAACATAAAGAATTCATTGTTGTTGACAATTTTTGGGAACCAATTGAACCCATGTTGCTAGTTTGCAGTTAGTGTGCCCAAATTTCATATTGGATACATTTGAATCATATCGTAGCATGGTCCTTTGCACCTATTATTTGTAAACCTTTAGTTGAAAAAAAAATTGCAGACATTTCTTTGTTTAATGATGATGATTGGGAACTGGATAAAGGGGAAGAGTCATTTCCTAAGGAATTAATTTATATATATGGATACTTGCATGTTTCACATGAGGAGGAGGGTTCCTTATCTGGCATCATATACAAGGATGATAGGATGCAAAATTCACCAATGGATATACTAGTTGATGGAAGATTATCCCTTCGGGGGCATTCTATAAAAAATGATTGTTACGGAGAAAACTTCCTATGGCTTGGGGTACCACAATAGACAGAGTAACTGGAGAAATCAATCCTTTCCTATATGAAAGAGAAACCAAACATTTAACACTAAAGGATCTCGAAACATGCCTTATTCCGGACGGTTGATGTAGATCCCCGTTGAGATTTTCCACTCTCGCTTGTGTTGATAATTTGCTCTCTCAACATTCAACAAACAAGACAAGCATACTATATAATTGTGTTAGACCTACTCTAGCATATATAATCAATAACATATAAGAATTTAAAAGCATCCATGGATTCAATACTCATTTAAATACACATTATTAGTCAGGAAAATATATTTCTATTAATATAAATCAGAGATTACAATAGTGACAAGCTCTATCGGCATGTCTATGAATCGGAGAAACTGAGTCCTCCACCTGGGCCTCCACCACTTCAATCCTCCATATCTCGATAGCAAGCTCACAAGCAAAGGAAATCTTGGGAAGAACACAAAGTGCTCCAAGGGACAAAGGGATGCAAACTCAAGTATAAGCTTTGGCAACAATGGACTATAGTTTTCTTTCTCTTTAATTCCTCCCTCTTCAATGTATCCAAAGGGTTCCTTATATAATGCTTCAATGGGGTAATGGAAGGTCAAATACGAGCGATCTCAAGGCATATGGAAGGCCAAGAGACAAGTGACTCAGATCCACATCAAGGAAAACTCCAAAACTATTTGGCCTTTTGCACACATCCTGATGTATGCGGGTTTAAGAGCCAAAACCGCATATATACGTGAGAATAGGTTTAAAAGTCGCATATAGCAAATAATGCATGTTTTTAGGGATGATCCTAGAAACATCAAAGGTACAAAAATGGTCCATGGGGTCTAAAGAGTCTGCAGAGGGACAGGGAAGGCCATAAAGGTGTGATCCACCATGTGTGGTAAAATCAGCTGTAACAGATGCCCCCTAATGTGTGAGGTCAGAGGGGTGATATGGTGGCCAAAATACACTATAAGTCCATCCCAAAAGTGGAGTGATGAAGAACCAGGTGGAAGAACCAGCCATCCAACAATACAATACAATGATCAAACTCTACACATAACTGCAAGTAGATATAGCAATCCCGGATACATAAGAGTACAATGGCCATGAATAGGCATGATAAAAAATATGACATGTGTGGTCATCGCCACGTACAATATAGATAGATCAGACTCTCCATGATGAAGATATACAAAGGATCATGATCTCCATAAAGGATGAAGATATATAATGGATCAATATCTCCATAATGGCTGGAAATATCTAACATACACTGGAATCAAGTCACGAGAGCTGAAATCTCATGAACACTGGCATGATCAAAGAGGTAGCATATAAAAAATGCCACCAATATGGAAGGTCTTCTACAAAATCCACTATGAGTACATGTCCTACTATGTGAATAGAGGTGTTGATGTCAAACATAGTAGTCCATCGTCTGATTACCGGTCATTGATCTATACCATTAACAAACGCGAGATCACCCACTGATAATGAAAATGGGAATCAAGGTACTAGAGTACAAACTAATAAGTGTGAATAAATGTGTTGAGGTCGAACACTTGAAAGGATCTATCAATCAGGGGACATTGATATATTCCCAAAACTGTCGATGGCGAGAGAACCTGCCATTGATGACTGCAAGTCTCAAGGCACTTAAAAATGACTCTAGATTCCTATCCTAGAATAAATGATTTGAATTTGATGGGATGAAATCCGTTGGAAGGAGGGAATTAATGCATCCCTCATCATCCAACATGAGGTACTCAGCAAGGCTGTATAATGTTGAAGGACTCGATCATAAAGTGCACGAACTCGTATCAGTACCGGGAATGGCCGACATGCAAAGTCAATAGAACTGAGGAATGGCTAACTCATGTTTCAACTTCCTTTGAACAAGAGCATAAAGGTGAATGGTGACTGAATGTAGGAAGCATAGACTCGAACCGATACATCTCTGTGACATAGGAGGCATCAACAGAGGCTCCATAGGGACTGGAAGCTTAACCAGTCGGTGGAGATAAACTTATAGAAATGAGTGTCAATGGGAAAAGTTCTTTATAGTTACAGACTAGGAGGAGATGAGTGTCAATGGGAAAAAAAACTAGTTCCAAGTAGCGGAACATACCTATGCTCAATGCAAGGACACATGTGTAGGATAACGACACTTGGGGGAAAGTCCCCTCCTGGTAAAAAAATGGGGAATCAAGCTACAAAGGATATGTAAAATGGCTCTGCGTGTCTAGACATGAGACAAGCTTGGGCTATATGGATGATAATCAAAGTCAGGGAAGCCGACATAAGGCTCAATGAGGCAGGAAAAACTTATGATAATGCAATTACAACTTGACATAAGGGAGTATTGGGGACAAAGGCTAGCAAAAAGATTAAGAGGAATATGAGGCTCTTGCACAAAGACATGGCGATAATATACAAAGGACTCCCACACCCTAAAGGGAAAAATGTCAGCATGGGAACCAAATGCAAAAAAGGAGCTAACTAGGGCACCCATGTATGGTCAAGCTCTACCATTCACATCATGTCACTTCTAAAAGAAACAAGAAGGTTCTGTGACACCATGGAATGGGTTCGTACCTAAGGTTAAAATGGAACAGTCATGAGGAAATGCATAAGTGCAAGTGCATGTGATATCCTAGCCTATATGCTAGTTCATACATAATACCTATGATAGGCACGAACGGGTCAAAACCTCGGAGAGAGTGTACAAAAACTGGATGATATATGACAACCATATTAGTCCACAACAACCCAAAATAGTCAATAAAGAATCCAAACTATAGGATATAGGGAGAAATGATCATGACAACTAAACACAAATGAAACAATGCGGTGAATGATGGGACATAAAAAAGGAAAGTAAGGTGTATACCCAACGTTCACACATCCACCACCACCCACGTGAGGGTGACCACCAGTGTAAATACTGAGAAAAGGGAGTCAACATCCTCCACAAATGGAATAGAGGGAAGAATGTGAACACTCCTAAATCTATGAGCAGGGTAAGGGGCTGTGATTCCCCTAAGTATGACACCAAGGTCCACATTAGGACCAAAAATGGGTGATAGGATACCAGGCATGCTGAAAATAAAAGGACCTGAACTCAAGAGAGCATAAATATACTCAAGTAACCATGATCCCAAAGGCCAACTAGCACACAAAGAATACACTCCTAAGAAAATCTACAACCAAAATACAAGCAAACCAAGGGGAGGATATGTGAGCTCCCAAATGTAGCAGGTATGTCTCACCTAGGAGAGGCTCGAAACTCCCATACACTACAAGAGGAGGTACATAACCAATTATAGTGGCCCTCAGTGTCAACGCATAAATCGACTATGCTGTTCGACCTCTACCTGGCCGAGACACCTACATAATAACCTCTGCAAGTACCCCCTGTGATACCTAGGTAAGGAAACTACGGTCACCCCAATATAACCAATGCGTAGGTGGACATTCACAGGTAGGATTGACCATATGGGTAGGGTAGCAAAGCCCAAAACTCTAGAAAAGAGCCCCCATATATGAATACAATCCTGGAAATATTTTCGGTGCTCACAGAAAGTGACTAGGGGTCATCCCAATCACAATTGTGTGCACTGCCTTGTGCTTAAATCCCATGTAAGACGAGTGTTTTGAAAAACACTAATTATACCAAGGATTTCACTATCTCACCTGGATAGACACTTAATTGTTTGTGTTTAGTAGTCTTGGAAAATTAACTCACAATAAACTATTCCAAGACTCTAAATCCTAATCTTGTTGGTGCACAATAGAAAAGAAAAGAGTGTAATTCATTTTATTATGCGTTGATTTTAATTGGCTGTAATTACTCAAAGATAAATGGCTATGCAACTAATGATATGAAGACTCAATATTGAAATAAAAATGCACACCATAACAAACACTACTAAGTGCAATCTTTGTCAAATGAAAAATAGGGTATGCCACTACATGAGATGCATAAATATATATTCCTTTCTGAATGCCAATGCAATCCTTCCTATATGAAATCCTAAATACAACTCTCATCCAAGAAATCCAATGCAAGTACCTCCTCAAATCCATATCTAAGATGCAACTAAAAGTGCAACTACTTTGTATTTTTCAATATAAAATAATGAAAAATGCAATAAAAGTCATCTAAAACTCTCAGTCTCTGCAGCAAGTATAAAACACAAGCCCAGCAAGACACCGAGACAAAAAAAGAGTAATGCACTAATGGAAAAACAAAAAGGATAAATGAATAAAACTACTTTCAAAGAAAAATCAATGAAAAGGCGGTCTCTGTTCATAAGAGAATCATCCAACAGACAACATCAGACCCAAGGAAGACCCAACCACACTCACAACCCACCCAACAACTTCCCACAACATCAAACTCACCAAAAGGGAGGATGTATGCAACTGTTTAAAGAACAGTTGCATATATACATGACTTTTGGCCAAAAAGCTGCATGTATACGTGGATTTTGGCCAAAAACCTGCATGTATACGTGACTTTTGGCCAAAAATCCATGTATGTACATGGCTTTTGGCCAAAAACCTGCATATACAAAGAATACAGTGGTTAAAATAGGGCCAAGGGTCAAACCAATAAAGGGAAGTGTCAATGGATGAACATACTATAAAATGCAACACAAAAACAAGGAGAAACAAAGAGCAAGTCAAGAATATCAAGCACATAATGCCCCCAAACCCCAAAGAAAAACAAGGAACATCCCCAGCAGATTCTCCAATTCTGTTACGGAGAAAACTTCCTATGGCTTGGGGTACCACAATAGACAGAGTAACCGCAGAAATCAATCCTTTCCTATATGGAAAGAGAAACCAAACATCTAACACTAAAGGATATCGAAACATACCTTATTCCGGATGGTTGATGTAGATCCCCTTTGAGCTTTTCCACTCTCGCTTGTGTTGATAATTTGCTCTCTCAACATTCAACAAACAAGACAAGCATGCTATATAATTGTGTTAGACCTACTCTAGCATATATAATCAATAACATATAAGCATTTAAAAGCATCCATGGATTCAATACTCATTTAAATACACATTATTGGACAGGAAAAGATATTTCTATTAATATAAATTAGAGATTACAATAGTTCCAACCTCTATCGGCACGTCTGCGAATTGGAGAAACTGAGTCCTCCACCTGGGCCTCCACCACTTCAATCCTCCATCTCTTGATAGCAAGCTCACAAGCAAAGGCAAGATTTGGAAGAACACAAAGTGCTCCAAGGGACAAAGGGATGCAAACTCAAGTATAAGCTCTGACAACAATGGACTATAGTTTTCTTGCTCTTTAACTCCTCCCTCCTCAATGTATCCAAAGGGTTCCATATATAGTGCTTCAATGGGGTAATGGAAGGTCAAATACAAGTGATATCAAGACATATGGAAGGCCAAGAGAAAAGTGACTCAGATCCACATCAAGGAAAACTCCAAAACTATTTGCCCTTTTGCACACATCTTGATGTATGTGGGTTTAAGGGTCAAAACCGCATATATACGCGAGAATAGGTTTAAAAGTCGCGTCTAGAAAATAATGCATGTTTTTAGGGATGATATTAGAAACATCAAAGGTACAAAAATGGTCCATGGGGTCTAAAGAGTCCGCAGAGGGACAAGGAAGGCCATAAATGTGTGATCCACCATGTGTGGTAAAATCAACTGTAACAATGATTCTTCTGAATACTTATGAATTTTTCAATATTAGGGCAAGGAAATCCAAGTAGTCATGTCTTCTGAAACTACTACA
The DNA here is from genome assembly GCA_001517045.1 of Pseudotsuga menziesii. Classification (NCBI taxonomy): domain Eukaryota; kingdom Viridiplantae; phylum Streptophyta; class Pinopsida; order Pinales; family Pinaceae; genus Pseudotsuga; species Pseudotsuga menziesii. The sequence goes on along the minus strand of LPNX010301103.1, from coordinate 66,261 downwards.
CCTACATGATTATAAGTTTGTTCAAAAACAAGGATTCCTTTTGCAACACACAACAACATTTAATGATATCTAGTCTCATGGATAAATTGTGCAAACATGTGGAACATGAAAAATGTAGCAATTAATTGAAGGAAGAACCATGTTATTCCACTAGCCATAGCATTGAGACATCTAGCTCTACATGGGGAAAACTAAAATAATAAAACACCAAGCATAGTTGGGTAAGAACTAAGCATGAAGGACAAGAGATAAAGCCTACATCCAATTTTTCATACGAGGTGGCCTAGAAGAAGCTCATATGGATGGTAACACTATTCTATTGAGTGGATCTGCAAATGATGCATCCTTCAAAGAAATAGAAGAGGAAGATGCAACAACCTATCTTACTCATGATAACATGAATATGGAGGTGGACCTAGTTGTACACTATGAGAAAAAATTTGCACAATAAGAATCACCTTCTGAAGATGTGGCACAAAGCTATGACAAAAAATATAATATTTCCAACATTCATAGTCATTTGTATTAATATGACACAACAACCATTTATGATGAGAATGGTAGCATTGTAGAATCTTCCAATGTTGAGACTCAAAATTTTGGTGTCAAAGATTATTTCATTTCCTAGGAGATAGACTTTGAGAGATATGAATTGATTGATGAGAGTTTGCATGACTCACATGAGTTGGATGAACCCCCATATGATAGAATACACAGGGATTAAAGGCTTCCATTACATGACTTTGAGAGCCAACTCTTAGTCATGTTGTCGCCTTTCACACACCTGGGGGGAAAGTGGTAAAAATATTCAAGCCACTCGGTGTGTCCTTAGGGGCAAGTCTCGAGTCAAGGCTATCACCTTGTTCTTGAATCCTTCGTTTATGCTCAAATCCTAATGAAGCCAAGGGGGTAGACCCTATTAAGTTACTAAGGAAAATTACTTTAGTATGATGATGTTAAATTGAATAAGTTTCTTAGGAGCTTGAAATTAACCATAGATGACAAGATGAAAATGAGCACAAGAAGCACAACGTTGACACACAATATATATATATATCAAAAGATTTAAACAAAGAACCAGTGCCTTAAAAATGGAGTCATAAAATAATAAAATGTACTTGCATGTTCTTGGAGTGAATTTTTTGCAATTGCCTCTTGTTTTAAGTTAATATGAAATATGAGTGGATTAAATTAGGCGAGGGGGGACTCCATATATACCTGAGGGGTACTTGGAGTATGTCCAAAAATAAACCTTCACTGCTACCCATAAGGATCATGTGGGCTGAATGGAGTCTCTGAGACTATGTTCATAATACACCCAAGGGTGTAATAGAGATCGTCGCCTCGAGGTCACTGTCTAGGAGTTCCCACTTCCTTTGGGTATTTTGCCACCGTTTACGGTTTGATCAAGGCGTTGGATTTTCTCCTAATGATGGTTAATTGGGGAAGGTGAATCCTAATTAGTCTAGTCACTCACATTACTTTTTATGTAGCTTTAATGATTGGATGAACCACAACCAAGTGCAGAGCATACACACCGGAGTCTTTGTAATTTTTAGTAAATTTTAAAGGATGTGTTTTTAGAAAGAAAAACCCTCCAGGAACCTCTTTCGGTCCAAGTGGACCTCAATCGGGGAATCAAGGAGGGAATTGATTTTATAAATATTGTTTTCAGAAATTAATGACAAGCAGAAAAAAAGAAGCAAACCAAAGGTTTTCTAATTAGTCCTACCACGCATCTCTTTCCCCATTTCGGGTCAATCGAGAAGTTGTGGGGTAAGTATTAAAGTTACTTTGATACTGAAATATGGAATATATGATAAATTAATTAAAGCATATTATTTTTCATAAATGAAACTAATCTAGAGCGAAAAAATAAGAAAATGCAAAAAATGGAAAAAAGGACGCGAATCCCCTGAGGGGGACGGGGAATGGGCTCGAAAGAGCCTATTCGGAGAATTTTTTTACTATCAGCGGTTATAATATCAGAAAAACTATATGATTCCTCTTGTTTCTTATACATAATGAAACCAATATCTTACAAAGTGCCAAAATTAAAGATTACAGTAAAAAAAGGGAGACCCCTAGGGGGATTTGGATGGACCAAAAGCCATTTTTGGATAGAAGCTTCTCCTATTTCTGTTATACCTGATAAAAAATATCAAGTTTAATAAAATTAAATATTCCAAAAATCACTTTGAAAGTACCTTTGGGTCAGCCTACTTTAAACCAACAAAAAGATAAGTTAAAACTAGTAAAAAAGGTAAAAAAGGAACCAAGGAAAGCAAGATTTCCTTGGGATTTTGCCTTGTAGTTTGGATAGACAATAATATGTGCAATAATTTATATATTTTATATTTTAAAACAGAGAACATAAATCTAATGCATGCAAACTACAGATTCTCTTTAAAGTGCCATGCAAAAAGTACGATTTCCCTAAAACTAGATCTAGAATGCTTATGAAAATTTTAAGGAGAAAGATATAGATTATGAGCCTTGAGACAATAGATCTATGTTAATTTTTAATTTAATATAATATATCTAAAAAATATCAAATATTTTCAACAAAGTAACCAGGTAAAATTTTGATTTTAGAAGGAGGAAGAGATAGAAAGAGTGTTGGAAGCCTAGGAAAGTTGGGCTTTGGAGTCTTCTTTGGTGGAACACCAAGGGATTATGTCCTCAAAAATATCCTAAAGATTAGGAATATGAAAAGTATCTCAACCACTTCTACAAGTGAGATCACCTGCAACTTAGAAATCCTTGCACAAATAGATGGTTAAAACATAGGTGTTGCTGGAAAAAGACCATTAGAAAGCATGCAATTAAACTTAAAATATATGCAACTCCAAGAGATGTGAAACAAGAAAATAGTAAGAGCATAAATTAAAATAGAATGATCTCTTACCCAAATGGGAGGGATCTCTCCTTCAAGGCCAACAATTAACCAGCAAAAGCAAAGATCAATAATACAGATTAAACCTCATAAGCACTTGACAATCATCATCCACACATGAAAAGAATTACACCATATATATTGCCTCAAAAGATTTCTATATTCCAAAATATAAAAAATACAATAAAAACAACTCTTCAATCCATCTCTAACTAGCTTGGAAGAGGAAAACCGTGCTTTATTTATAACAAAAACTGGAAACCTAGCCCAGGGGGCGCAATTCCCAAAGAGAGAGAGACTGTAGCTGTATGTGGAGACAATTTAAGCTTGATCTGAGTCTTAATAAGTGAAACATCCTCAACCTGTTAACTGAAACATCCACCAAAACTCATCTAGATGGGCCCACACGTGTGGAGGAGAGAGAGAGGGCACAATTCCCAATATTGCATGTTGTGGTGCACTCTCTGTTCAGCCCAGATCACCTCCTTCTATCGAGGAATGGTCAGTTCCAATCAATCTAAAGCCAATAAGACTAATCTCAGTCAAATTAGAGCAAAATCCACTGATTTAGGATTTAGGAATATCTCCATTATTTAATTAATTTATCAATTAAAATAATCAATATTTGATTTTTTGGGTTTTCTGACCTGAGTGATAGAAAAATCACTCAAAACTTAGGAAAAGTGGGTTTATGGGTTTACATGGTGCTCTGAGCTAGAAAATGAGCACCCCATGGCTGAAACTGATTCATGGGCCCACTTTTATTACAAAACCAAATTTTCCATTTAGACTATTAAAAAATAGCCTAATTTTTGGAAAAATTAAAACTTAAAAAAAACTTAAAAAATTAAAAAAATAAAACATAAGGGGGACTTAGACATGTTCATATGACTTTACCATAAATCCTAGCATGTTTATACATTGACACATAGACTCTAATAACCTCAATAGGCCTAAATTCCAAGCTGACCACCCCAACTTTGGAGGTATTGAGTGGAAAACTCAGAAATTATCAACCGTTTATTCAACAATCAATAATAACCAAGGGAAAAAACACCCTGGGATGATCGGATTGACAAATAAATTCTAAGAGATTGAGTCTTTTACAGACACTATGATGCTAGAACATTTTATTACAACTCCCCTATGGGGTATAAACATGTGATATAATACAACAAGCACTTCCCAAAAGAAATTCTGAAGGCCTTCTGAAGTCCGAACAAATCATTTTTGTCTAGTTCACCAGGCTCACTTGATAAAAAATCACTAAGTACAACTTAGGTGGTAACAAGTCACAAAGGAGAAAATGCTGCAAGTGTTTTCAAGAACTGATTGAGTGCATAAGTTTGTTGAATACCTTATGTGGAGAACCCAGTTGGTTGAGAGGCATACAGGATTTGTTGAAAGGGTATCTAGTACCAAGTTGTGAATCAAACAACTTATACTATGAAATGAGAACATGACACAATTCTCATTTTTCTCTCTCCTAATTTTAGTAGCTATTATTACATCTATTTCAAAAAGGGTTTATACCAGTATCACACATTTCATTTCGAGGAATTTTTTTGGGGCTATCAATCGTATTTATCGTAAATTATTTTTAATATCTATTTTCAAGTGTGTTTTTTAGAAATTTAACAAAACAACATAGAAGCAAGTTATAATGAAAAACAAAAAGATTTTGCAATTTTCTCTTTAAAATAAGACATTTTTATGGACAAAATATGATAATTTTATGACAAATTTGTAACAAAATTATAGAAAATAAATACATTTACAACCATTTTCAATGGATTTTTAGAGATATTTTGTATAAAAATGATACTATTTTATATTATTTTCCAAAAAGTGACGATTCATATAAATTCAAGAAAACCTAGACCATATATTTGTAATTAACATATTAAAAACATTATATATAGAAATTTTATTTCTAAAATAAAGTTTGAAAGTCAAAACATTACTAATATATCTCATCAAAAGTTGTCAAATTTAACACTTTCTTCAAGACATGAAACTAATCAACAATATCATGCAGGCCAAATTCTTCATCGAAAATGGAATTTTCTGAGCTTGGCCTTCTTCAGGGACATCAATGTCCTCTTCCATTGGGTCTTTTATGTCTGCAAGATGCCCAGAGTGCATGTGGGTTGAGGCTATTTTGACATATTCGCCACAAGTGTTTCACTAAAGCTAAAAAAAAATACATCAATATTACATTAAAAAAATATAGACCCCCCTACCCCCCTAAACCCCCCCACATTACATTTAAAAAAAATAAAAATAAAAATTAAAACCCCCTAAACCCCCACAACATTATATTAAAAAACATTACATTAAAAAACAAATCCACCCCTAAATAACCCACTAAACCCCCCCACAACATTACATTAAAAAAACATTTAAAACAAATTATAACCGCTAACCCCTAAACTCCACCTGACCCACACAATATTACATTTAAAAAATATAAATAATTTTTTTTATAAACCCTCCCCCTAACCTCACGACATTAAATTTTTAACCCCCTAACCCCCTAAACGCCTCCCTAAAATTTATATTAAAAATAAATAAAATAAAAATCATGCCCCTCCCTTCTCCCTCCTCCCTTCCCCACTGCCCTTGTCCTCCTTGCTGTTCCCTTCTCCCCCTCTCTCTTCATACTCCCCACCCATCCCTCCTCCTCCTTTCCCCTCCCTTCTCCCTCCTCCCTCTTCTTTATTTCCCCCTTCTCATCCACAAGCATCCCTCCTCCCTTCCCCGTGACCCTCCTCCCCCCTGCCCCTGCCTTCTCTCTCATCCCTCCTCCCTTCCTTGTGGCACTCCTCCCTTCCCCACAGCCACCCTTCCCCTCTTCCTCCCTTCTCCCCCTCCCTCGTACCTCCTCCCTTCCCATCGTCCCTCCTCCCTTCCCCTCATCCCTCCTCCACCCTCCTCCCCACTCTTCTTATCACCCCCCCTCCTCCTTCGTTGTTGAGCTCGCTTGGGCACCAAAGGGTCACCCCTCATGAACAACGTGACCTTGAGATCACGCCGCTTGTGAGGGGCGGCCCTTTGGCACCCAAGCGAGCTCAACAGTGGAACAGGAAGGGGAGGAGGAGGGGG
>LPNX010301103.1:20796-60060 GCA_001517045.1 Pseudotsuga menziesii | reverse complement strand
TTTAATTTTTTTTTTTTTAATGTAATTTTGTGGGGGAGTTAATGGGGTTAAGGGGATGGGGGAGGGTTATAATTTAAACAACAAAAAAATATTGTAATGTTGTTGGTGGATTTAGGGGGTTAGGGGGGGTCATTTTAATTTATTTTAATGTAATGTTGTTGAGGGTTTTAGCGAGTTAGGGGATGTTTTATTTTTTTTATTTAATGTAATGTTGTGGGGGGGGAGGTTAGGGGGTTATGGTTTTATTTTTTATTTTATCGAGTCCTTCATCTGCAGAAAATATAGATTCCAATGGGGTGTAAAATCCTTGGATGAATTTGAATAATTTCACATGAAACATTTAGATGTTTTTTTATTAGTATGATGTTTGTAATTCAAACTCTAAAGGTGTTTTTGAATATTTATATGAATCATTTGTTCATGTATGGTCTAATATATGATTTCATTATGAATCACATCATAATTGATTTGACTTTATATGGTTAGAGTGGTGAAATTATTTATTAAATGTTTGTTTTGTTTAATAGGCAAGTTTCAAAAATGTTGTAATTTATCTCTTGAAGAAAAAAATATTTTTACAATTTAGGGGTTGATTTTAAAGGTTTTGTAATCAATAGTATGGGATGTTTAGGCATGGCTCTATTTTTTACATCGAAACAAAAACATGTATACTAGTATCAATACTTTTCTATTTGGGGGGGTGGGGGGGGTGGTGTTTTTTATGCAAAAATCATCGTTTTAATGGATAGAGTTCTTGTTTTTAGTATAAAGTTCTCATTTCATAGTATAAGTGGTTATCATAAATAAATAAATGTAAAGAATGAAATCATATTAGTTGCAATTGTTAATGGACATAGATCTTGCTCTAAAACTTGTAGAAGACATGGAAATGGAAGTACATCAACTTTGTATGGAGTTGGAAGGATCGCATCCTTCCTCCTACAACATAGAAAACAAATTAAGCATGGTTACTTACACACATGATGTGACTGATGAGCCTCATGTGTGGGTTGTACATGAAGAACATTCAAATTTGCAATTGTTGAGATGAAAATTGACATAGGGAATGTGGACTAAGCACTTGAATTGCAACATGAATATTTTGAGATTTCTTTATGTGAGAAAGACTCAAGAATTGAGGAGGATGTTGATTACATTCCATTTTGATCAAAAAGAAAATAAATATATAGATACATGTATTGGGTGGATAGATACATGACAGAGTTGGAGACACAAAGTTGTAAGAGTTCTCTTTGTGAAATTTGGATTGCACAACATCACAACAAAAGTTCTAAGTCCTGTGCATATCCAATCCTAGATCTAGACTCAATAGAGCATGTTTCACTTAGAGTTTACCAAGGAGAAAGACAAGAAAATAAAATAAATATTAAGCAAATATTAAGTAGAACACAAGAGTAAAACACTCAAGTGGACCAATCTTACATTGTGTTTATTGAGAAAAAACCCATTACAATCTATAGACATTATTACATGCAATACCTTGGGAAAAATCCATGGGCTACAAAATACCATGGGTCCAACAAACCATATGAGTATCTCACATTAATGTTTCCTTATCTTGACTAATTTCCCCAATATATTACATTGTGCCAAGTGTTACTCCAAGTAGTGGCCATAATGAGCTTAAATGAACCTAGATGGACTATGAAGTGGTTAGGATAGTCAACAAGTGTGAAAGGAACCATCATGAGGGTGATAGAGGTGGTTTAGTGGCTTGGTTTTGGACCATTGATGATAAAATTGACCAAATCCTCAAAAGGACGCACCTAATCTCCTTAAAATAGGGAAATGCAATAACTAACCCATAAATGAATCATAGAGGGGCGCATTGACTCCATAGAATAAGGAAATGAGTGTGTAAGTGGAAAAACAAGATTTTATGGCATAACCACAAGTCTAAGTGGGTCAAATGTCGACAAACTAGGATCCAAGACACTAAACTAGGAACTAGAAGCATTTTCACATGGAACAACTTACACTAAACACTTGGAACCTTATGCAAATATTATTAACCAAGGTCTAGATGGGAAATATGTTCCAACACCCCCCCTTAAGACGAAATGGCTCTGACCAATTAATGATGGCCCAAGAAACAAGGATTATGGTCACCCTTTACATTATGAACTGAGGAAAGAGGAAAAACCACATGGGGAAAATCCTCCCTAAAAATGGACATGAAAGAGAAACCAAAATCTATATACACTCCAAACTAAATGCAAGATGAATCCTGGGAAAATGTAGAACAACTAAAATGCATTGATAAGAGAGCGAAGGTTTCTTTTAATACTTGAAATTCGAACCAATCAGGGTGCCATATCCAAAAGAGAATTGAAGTGATTGATAATAAGTGACCCCAAGAAAATCATAAGGCTCTTGAAGCATCTACTTCGAAAAAAGAGAGTTGTAATCAAGTCCAAGAAAGAGGAACAAGAGTCTCAAATGTGCCATTATGATGGATAAGGCTTCTCCATATTCAAATGAACTTGAAGCAATTCTACTAATCATGGCATAGGAATACATAGGAAGCAAATGAGTGTAAAGAAATGAGAGATATTCACTTGAATTTCAAACTTCTCCTTGCCCATCTTTCAAACCAATACCCTCATTTGAAGAAAACCAATCTTCTAGAGAAGGATCACTATCATAACCAAATATAAACCCATCCTCATCATCCATAATAGAAGACATAGAGGAGAAATACATTGAATGGAGAGATAACTCTTCAACAATATTGATTGCAACAACTCGTATGTTATCTTCATGAAAAATATCTTCTTGGAAAAGAGAGGAAGCCACAGAGGATAAAATTTGATTTGGATCATTTGTTGAATCTCTATCTACTTTTTCTTATTCATTTTGAACAACTTCATGAGAAATCAAATCCATGAATATATTGTAGGAACCTACAAACAAAACTTGGAAATATATTTTGGAAGCAAGACTAGAAACCCATAGGCTCTGATACCATGTAAAATTTGGATTGCACAACATCACAATAGAATTTATCAGTTATGTTCATATCCAATCCAATATATAGACTCAATAGAGTATGCTTCACTTAGAATTTACCAAGGAGAAAGACAGGAAAATAGAAGAAATATGAAAGAAATATTAAGTATGTTGATGTAATTGTAACTTTGGAATGTATTCACTTGTATTTCTTATCCATTTTAACCCGATGTTTATTCTAGGATGTACTTGTGTCATTTCATGCCCTGATGTTCCTATCGGGAGGATATATAATGTAAACAAATCATGTCAAGTCATTGTGGGTAACCCTCCCATTATCTAAGGGTTAAAGTCCCCGCAGTTCCGGGGCACTAAGGTTATTAGACTCTCCTAGAGAGGTTGGCCCTAGTAGGGTTTTAGTCATGTTGGGAATTCGTATAAATAGAGAGTTGGCCTCTTTATCTATCACACACTCATCCACACTCAGTTGTAGCGTATAGCTGAGGAAGAGAAGGAAACTGGGGCAAGGAAGAAAGAGGTTACTGTTATCGGGAGATCATCTTACTGTTTTGGGGTTTTTACTTTTGGTGTTGATTATATCTCTAAGGAAGTTGTGGGGTTTTCTCAATTTATGGTTTAATCGAGGAAAAACACTGTGTTCATTGTCTCTTGTGTTTGATTGTTGTGCTTGTTTTTCTCCCAGTTAAATATCCTAATGTTATGCTAGCTTAATGTTAAAAATATAACATGGTATCAAAGCTAACCTGAGAAGAAGACACTGTGCAGCTACATGAACTATGGCTTCCTACTTTGTGGAGATCTCTCCATAGATTTTCAGAAAAATAAGGTTGGAATAACTCTCCTCCTTAGGGCACATCTGTTTGTCGAAGCAGAATCCAATTCTAAGGTTTTTCAGTTTTGGACCCAACACTACTGCCGTAAATTAGGGCTTTTCACAGAAGTGGAATTTTTCAGTGAGCCTAGGCCTGGATTGATCTCATCCCTAAAATAAAAGTTAGGGATCAAATTCAAAGAATTTGGTTGGACAGAACTCTAGAAAACAAAACCCTAATATGCTCCTGAACCAGCACTGCAGGATTTCAGCTCCAAATCCAGATCCGACATCTTGACTTGGTAAGATCTAAATATCTTGTATTTCCATTTGAGGTTCTTAGTTAATATGTCTCATCATACCAAGCTTGATGAAAATCTTGAGGGAGATGATAAATTCTGAGCCTGGAAGTATAGGATCTCCCTAGTCCTAGAAGAAAATGAGTTGGACTCCTATATCAATGAGGAGGTTCCAGTTCTAGAGGGAGATGAGGCAAAGGCCTTACATAAGAAGAAGTTGGTTATGGAAAAGAGGATCATTGCTGATTCTATCAAGGATCACCTCATACCACAGGTGTCCTCTCTCAAAACACCTAAAGCTATGTTTGATGCCCTAACCAAATTGTTTGAAGGGAAGAACATAAACTAGAAGATGACTCTAAGAAACCAACTGAAGAATGTGAAGATTTAGAATGCAGAAAAAATCCAGTCTTACTTCACAAGAGTTTCTCATATCAAGGAACACCTAGAATCAGTAGATGAAGAAGTGGAAAATGCAGAGATTGTAATGACCACATTGAATGGTCTCCCTAGATCATGGGACTCATTTATTCAAGGAACCTGTGCTAGAAAGAGGTTAGTAAAGTTCAATAGACTATGGGAAGAGTGCTCTCAAGAAGAAGCCTGGATAGCAGCTCGAAAAGAAAAGATGGGAAGTGAAGATCAAGATCTCATAGTTCACTCCAAGAAACCCAGAAGAAGTTCACATCACCCCAGAGGTAAGTCCTTTCATAAAGATAACTCTAGAAAATATTTTTCTAAGATCACATGTTTTACATGTGACGAGAAAGGACATTATTCTAGAGAATGTCCTAGAAACAAAAATGTCTCTCACAAGAAGAAGGGAAACAAGAGAAGACATCATGCTCATACTGCAGAGGATGATGAACCTTCATCAAAGAGAAACAGATATGAAAGTGAATATTCTTCAAGTGAGGAAGAATATGTTTTGATTTCTGCTCTCACGAGAAACATTACTCATGGAAGCAATGATTGGCTTATAGATAGTGGGGCTTCCAAACATATGACAGGATTCAAGGAATCCTTTGTGAAACTTTCAAAACATGAATCACCTCACAAGGTGAAGCTAGGAGATGAATACCAGTATCCAATAAAAGGTAGTGGGGAATCTTCCTATAAGCTATACACTAGAAAGTCTATGACAATGAAGGAATTATTGTTTGTACCTAGACTCAAGAAGAACCTCCTATCCATATCTGAATTATATGCAAAAGGAATGAGGGTTGCATTCATAGATGGTCAAATGATCATGTGGCCGAAAGGAAATACTATTGATGATGCAGTAGTGATTGGGGAACAAGAAGGAGGATTATACAAATTGAAAGGCCATCCAAAACAATCCTTTGTCCATGACACAGTAGAGCCAAATGAACTTTGGCATAGAAGGATTGCACATGTGCATTATAGAGCACTACCACTTGCAAGCAAAGCTATTGAAGGTCTTCCAGAAATTCAAGAAAAACATGATGGGGTATGCAAAGGATGTGCAAAAGGAAAGAACACAAAGAAGAAATTTCCAAGTAGCAAGATCAAAGCGAAAGGAATCTTGTAAATCATTCACTCCGATGTATGCGGTACAATGTCATCAAGTTTACTAAGCGGGTATGTATACTATGTTTCTTTCATTGATGACTTTTATAAGAAGACATGGATCTACTTCATGAAGAACAAAGATGAAGTATTTAGAAAGTTCAAGGAATTCAAAGCCTTGATCGAGAACCACACTGAAAAGAAGATCAAGACCTTTTGATCAGATAATGGGGAACAATTCACATTGAATGAATTCAAAGAGTTATGCAAAGACTCAGGGATTAATAGGGAGTTGTCCACTCCTTACAATCCACAATAGAATGGGATTGAAGAATGGAAGAACATAACTATCGTGGAAGCCGCAAGAGCTATGCTTCATGATCAATATATGCCCATCCATCTTTGGGCAGAAGCTGCCAGAACAACGGTGTATGTACATAACCGTACTCCACATAGAGCACTCGAGAACAAGACTCTTGAAGAAGTATTCTCTGGCAAGAAACCAGAAGTTAGCCATCTCAGAATATTCGGTTGACCTGTGTACGTACACATTCCAAAAGAGAAGAGAACAAAATTAGATCCTTCAGGAAAGAAGGGTATATTTGTGGGATACTCTGAAAGCTCGAAGGCTTATAGAATATATTTCCCAGGATACAAGAAGATTGAAATCAGCAGGGATGTGACATTTGATGAAGACACAGTTTACAACAAATCTAGAAAGAGACCTGCTGAAGAACCTGAAGAAGCAGAAGCACCCAGAATTCATGACACAACCATGAACGAAGAAAATCAAAAAAATTGAGAATTTGAAGAACCACAAAGACCTGTAGATCCACCTTAGGAGAAGAATCCTCACAAGAGGAAACCTGCTTGGGTACGAGAAATTATCCAAGGTGCAGAAAGATATGGGGCTCCAGAAGAGAATCACAGAGAAAGAAAGAGGACCAGATCCTGCTCCGAGTATGTAGCATTACTATGTGATTTCATCGATAAAGAACCTTCCAATTATGAAGAAGCGACATAATGGAAAGAATGGAAGGATGCTATGATCGACGAATACCAATTGATAATGAAGAATGATGTTTGGGATGTTGTCCCAAGACCAGAAGGGAAGTCAGTTGTAACTTCAAAATGGATCTACAAGATTAAGCATGCTGCAGATGGTAGCATTGAAAAATATAAAGCAAGATTTGTTGCTCGTGGTTTCTCCCAGAAAGAAGGAATTGGCTGTGAAGAAAATTTTTCACCTGTACCTAGATACACTTCCATCAGATCAGTACTTTCTTTGGCTATAGTGATGAAATGGAAGATATACCAAATCGATGTCAAGACTACTTTCTTGAATGGTGTAGTAGAAGAGGAAGTGTATGTAGAGCAACCACTCAGTTTTGAGACACATGACAAAGAGTCTCATGTGTGCAAATTGAAGAAATCCCTATACGGTTTGAAACAGGCACCCAAAACTTGGTATGGAAGAATTGACAGCTTTCTATCCAATCTGGACTTTACTAAGAGTAAAGTAGATTCCAATATTTATTACAAGGTTGAATATGGCAACCCAGTGATGCTCCTACTGTATGTAGATGATCTGTTTGTAAAAAGGTATGATGGGTTGATTGTTGATACGAAGAGGAAGCTTGCTGTCGAGTTTGAAATGAAGGACTTGGGTATGATGCATTATTTTATAGGTAGGGAGGTGTGGCAAAATGCAGATGGAATATCCCTTAGACAAGGGAAGTATGTAGTAGATATCCTAAAGAGGTTTGGGATGATGGACTACAAGGCTATGGCCAAACCTATGGCATCAAACCTGAAGCTATTGACTGATGCTTCATCAGAATCGGTTGATGCTACAATGTATCGTCAGATGATTGGGTCCTTGATGTACCTAACAAACACGAGACCAAACATTTGCTTTGTTGTGAACACCTTGAGCCAGTTCTTAATAGATCCGAGAAATGTTCACTTGATTGCTGCAAAGCATATTTTGAGGTACCTGAGGGGTACAATTAATTATGGGCTCAAGTATGAGTCGAATCAGAAGATTAACCTGGAGGGTTATGTTGATTCAGATTGGGCAGGTAGTGCCATCGATAGGAAGAGCACTTCAGGGTGTTGCTTCAGTATGGGATCAGGTGTGATCTCTTGGTTTAGCAGGAAACAAACCTGTGTGGCATTGAGTACTGAGTATATCGTAGCTTGTTCAGCTAGTTGTGAGGTAGTATAGCTATAGAATCTACTGTCTAATTTATTCGATCTCCAGTTAGATGCTAGTTGTATATATTGTGACAACTAGAGTTGTGTGAAGTTGTCAGAGAACTCGGTGTTCCATGAAAAGTCGAAGCATATCAAGATCAAGTATCACTATATCAGGGATATGGTGCAGAGGGGAGCAGTGAAGCTCCAGTATGTTGCGATAGACAATCAAATAGCTAATGTGTTGATGATGCCATTAGCTAGGGTGAAGTTTGAGTACTTCAGGGAGAAGCTTGGTGTTCTCCAGATCGATGTTCCCTCCAAAGGGAAGTGATGATTCCATGAGCCATTCTGACATGGTAATAGGATTGGTTCCTTCCATGGTTAGATGTAAGGGATGAGCCATTCTATCATGGTGGGAGGATTGGTTCCTTCCATGTCAGATATGAGTGCCGAGTCATTATGATATGAATATAGGATTGGTTCCTACATGATTAGATATAAGGGCTATTTCCATTCTTTGAATGGACCTTCCTGGTGAGGTACCAGGAAAACTTAGTCTGGGACTGAGGGCCATTCTGATATGACTGTGAGATGTGTTCTCACATGATACGATATGAGTGGATGGCCATTCTGATGTGATAAAGGGATGTGTTCCCACTTGATCAAATGTAAGGGTTGAGCCATTCTGTCATGGTTAAAGGATTAGGTTCCTCCTATGTCAGATGTGAGTGCTGGCCATTTTGATGAGTAGGTCAGATGTAAGGGCTACTGCCATTCTCTAGGAGAATGGAGGCACCTGGTTAGTTACCAGGTAGCTCAGTCTGGGACTAGGGGACATTTTGATGTGACTGTAGGATTGGTTCCTACAAGATCAGATGTAAGTGCATGCCTTTCTAATGAGTAGTTCAAATGTGAGTGATGTGCCTTTCCGATGAGTAGGTTATATGTGAGTGCTGTGCCTTTCTGACAAGTAGGTCAGATGTGAGTGTTGTGCCTTTCTGACAAGTAGGTCAGATGTAAGTGCTGAGCCTCTTCACAGATGATAGTAGTTGTGTCCTATCATGTTTGTGAATGTGAGTGATGGGCCTTTCTGATGTGATTATATGATTGGTTCCTATATGATCAAATGTGAGTGCTAGGAATGAATTTCTGATGAGTAGGTTAGATGTAAGTGCTGGGTGGGCCACTCTGACTTGGTGTTAGATATAAGCACTGAAGAAGACCTACATGAAGGCTAGGCCTAAAACCAGCATGAAAAAGGGTTGGCTCTGTAGAACTTCCTGTGACGAGAATAATCATGAGAGAGCACCCATGATGATCCAGTGATGATGATCCAGTAGTGATGATCCAAATTGAGTGATGATCCAGATCCAATGATGATGTCCAGTGATGATCCAGATTGAGTTATGATCCAGATCCAGTGATGATCCAGATCGAGTGATGATCCAGATCCAGTGATGATGATCCAAATTGAGTGATGATCTAGATCCAAAGATGAAGATGACTTGAAGATGTAGATGACGAGATGATCCAGAGAAGAGGACCAGTGATGAAAATTGTGTTGAGAGAATACCTTCCTAGTTAAGAGGGAGTGTTGATGTAATTGTAACTTCGGAATGTATTCACTTGTATTTCTTATCTATTGTAACCCGATGTTTATTCTGGGGTGTACTTGTGTCATGTCATGCCCCGATGTTCCTATCGAGAGGATATATAATGTAAACAAGACATGTCAAGTCATTGTGGGTAACCCTCCTATTGTCTAAGGGTTAAATTTCCCACAGTTTCGGGGCACTAGGGTTATTAGACTCTCCTAGAGAGGTCGGCCCTAGTAGGGTTTTAGTCATGTTAGGAATTATTATAAATAGAGAGTTGGCCTCTCTATTTATCACACACTCATCCACACTCAGTTGTAGTGCATAGCTGAGGAAGAGAAAGACACCGGGGCAAGGAAGAAAGAGGTTACTACTCTTGGGAGATCATATTACTATTTTGGGGATTTTACTTTTGGTGCATATTCTATCTCTGAGGAAGTTGTGGGGTTTTATCCATTTATGGTTTCCCTGAGGAAAAACACTTTGTTCATTGTCTCTTGTGTTTTATTGTTGTGCTTGTTGTTCTCTCAATTAAAGATCCTAATGTTATGCTAGATTAATGTTAAAAATCTAACAAAGTAGAACACAAGAGTAAAACACTCAAGTGGATTTATATTCCATTGTGTTTATTGAGAAAAAAACCATTACAATATATAGGCATTAATACATGCAATACCTTGGGAAAATACCATGGGTCCATCAAACCATATGAGTATCTCACATTAATGTTGGCTTATCTTCACTAATTCCCTCAATCTATGACATTGTGCCAAGTGTAACTCCAATTAGTGGCCATAATGAACTGAAATGGACCTATATTGACCATGAAGTGGTTAGGATAGTCAAAAAGTGTGAAAGGAACCATCATGAGGGTGCTAAAGGTGGTTTAGTGGCTTGGGTTTAGACCAATAATGAGAAAATTGACCAAATCCTCAAGATGGTGCAACCACTCTCCTTAAAATAGGTGTTGTCAATGACGATCTTTTCTTTACCTCTTTAATTTATGTTTAATCGAAATTTGTTCATGAATTGTCAACCCAGGGTCTCAGAGTCTTGTGATCGACCCAACAAAGCTTATGTCAAACACTTCAACTTGGATGATATTTAATATAGAGAAAGTCAATGAATTGGTAGAGCTAGATTAAAATTCAAATGTGTGGTGAATGGTATTCTAATAAAATCACTACTATAGGAAGGTATTTTATCAATCAAACATGAAGAATTGTCTATTGATTGCACAAGTTATCAATTTTTTATACAAAAAGAAATTCAATAACAGAATCTAATTTAACAACCCATAAACCATGCAGAAAATAAATTCTATGAAACCAACAACTATAACAATTTAATTGTAATGAACTAGCTGAAGTTCAACATGCTTGATCACTACCAACTAAAAACATAATTATGAGAAATGTCTAATGTGACTTTTCACCATAGAGTTATCCTCTTAGATCCCACATTTACAATCCACGCATTCCTATGTGTTCTATAATGATTACAAACAATTACACTTATTAATCGTATCACAAATTAAGAACTCGCGCTTGGATATGATTAGTACTCTAATTTATAAATTATGCATATAACAATCCAAATATCAAACTGCATGGGCAAGGAGAATCCTAACTACAACAGCACCTGTCACTGGAAGGGGGTCGTGCCTTCAAGAACAGGAGATGAACAAACCAATCACTCACACAAAATTGAATAACAAATCCAAAATCAATAATGTAACAGATTTATATAAGAGAGTTTGATTACAACAAAGTTCAATAGATCTATGTAAGATTATGGTTGTATAGGATTTAAAGTTTTTATACAGCAACACCCACTGGAAAAATTATGAAATGTACATCTACAAACAATTTCCAAATAGAGATCATCTTGTTAATTTTCAAAAGATCTCGTTAGTCAATCCAGGGGTTGGTACCGTGAAGAGTGGAGGTAATTCTAAAAGGATCTTGGAACAAGCAAAAAAATTTGTTGAATGGACCAAAAAATTACAAATCATTGAAGGGTTCCAAAATTGTTGAGTTGGCTACAAATTGACTAATCCCCATATTGGTTGTGGAACCATGAATAAATTCAGTAGGTTGACAAAAATTATGTATAATGACCAGCATGATCGCCTTTAATTAACTATTAGTCTCGACCGAACTATATATACTGGAAGTACTTGTCTCAAATTCAATTTTGCTTGCATAATATATATAA
Organism: Pseudotsuga menziesii; assembly: GCA_001517045.1. Classification (NCBI taxonomy): domain Eukaryota; kingdom Viridiplantae; phylum Streptophyta; class Pinopsida; order Pinales; family Pinaceae; genus Pseudotsuga; species Pseudotsuga menziesii. The sequence continues at coordinate 48,418 of LPNX010301103.1, read as the reverse complement.
ATTTGAGACTTATCTACAAGTATTTCATCCCTCCATAGTTACTTCGTTCTACCACATGAGATTGTAATAATAATGAACCTGAAACACCACTTCTTTAGTAAACAATTATATAAGCATAACTCTATACAAATCATCATAAAATGAAAACTATAAAGGAAAACATAATCAATCCTTACCAAAGCCAAAAACTTGCAAAATGTGGTCAAGAGAGCTAGTGGTGGCATAGGAACAAATCAGAAATTTAATAATGAGGAAAAAATAAGAGAATAAAAAGTTCCATATCATCTCTACCTCTACCCCCAACCAAAATGTTTGCATGTCCTCATGCAAACTAGGATTGTGTTCCACTAACAGGGGTACTTGGAGAGCTGTTGAAACATTCATCACTCTACTTATAAGAGGAATACCCCACTTCATCTATAGTGTAAAAGCCTATCTACTTAGTAATAATTTTCAACAATTCACTATCCTCTCCATCCTCCACAAAACACCAAAGTATAGGAAAATGAAGTTGAATCCCGATCCATTTGGTTTTATGCACATCCAAATAGATAAGATAGGCCTATACTATGTCGAGGGCCTGCTCAAACATTATAATAGAGAAGCGATCCTTCCTTTTCAACTCAGGACTCAAGGCATTGACCCTTCTTCGTAGACAAAGTAAGGATTCCAAACTCTTAAAAGGAATCCAATTCCTACACTCCTAAACGACCTTGATTTGATGGGTCTCCAGAAGTGTAACAAATCCTTAATCTTGCATAACCTAGTTTCTAGTTGTAGCTAATTTTTCAGGTGAGGGAGAACCTCTTACCCAAAGAGCATATTCTCATTCAGTATTTTCTACAAAAGTTGCAGCATTCCATATCAATTGATTTCTCAGGAAGGACATGAATTCCCTCAACTATAATTCCCCTACATGAGGGTTTGGATCCCAATCTTCATAATTTATCATAATAAAATTATGCAAATACAACTCAGATAGAAAATCATGTTCTTCATTGTCACTTCTGTAAAAAATGTTAATAAATTGGTCCTTTGTCTCAATGTGATAATTATATCCCATGGTTATTGTTGAAATCCTAAAGGATTTTAGTTTCTCCTTCAAAAACATAGAATAAATATTCGAAGGAGGTCTTATATTTCTCATATAATGGGCCAAGTAATTCATGTATTCTTTTTCAAATTTCAATTTTTCCACTTCCTCACTAAGCCTCCTCATGGACAAGGAATAATCATGTTTATGTAGCTGCTCTGTAATTGTTTCCTACATTTCCTCCTTTCTCTATTCTATAAAGAAATTTAGTTGTTCCTCCAATTCAGCTATTGTTGCTTGCAGCTAGGATACCATCTCCTCCAGATTTTGTATTCGGCTTCATGAGATGGGCTATATTTGTAAACATCCTAATTCTCTGATTTTTCTTCTTCAAATTCCTCATACGGATTTATATTCTTTCCCCACCTCCTAATATAAGCTCCCTCGTCACTAAATTTCTATCTTACCTCTTCACTTTGTTCACCTTCGAATGACACGACCTCCCATAGGGTATCCATTTTATGTCCTTCTAATATCTATAATTTTGCTTTCGGGGCTGTCATTTCTTCTGTTTATTTATGATAAGACCTCCTTAATTTCCATTAATCCTTCCTTATATCACCGTACACTCTTCAATGTTCACCCAGAAGAACATTCTGAAATTCCTTCAGCCTATTACCTCACATCCTTTTGAATGCAATTTTTTGTCATTTCCATTTTTTTGTTGTTCTCCTATGTTCTGCAACTCAACTTGCTTTTCCTGGCTCTTATTGATGCTTTCTAGTGTGGTCGATTCTCCTATTATTTTATCAAGCTCATCGTTTTGACTAAATGATTTTTCTTGAATTTTTGTTCCTTTTTATCCCCTGATATTGACCTGGTCTAGGTCCTTTCCATTGAGCTAGTTGGGGTTTCACCTTGCAAATGCCTCCTGCTTTCTTTAGGAACTGATTTCTTCCTTGGGTTTTCAAGGGTATTCTCCAATGTGTTCCTTATCTTCTTCAACGTCTACTTGGTGCTTGGAGATACCCTCATGAATGATTCGCAGGTCTGATTTCTATTTTGTAGGGCGTCTTCCACCAACAGCCTGATCAACCCATGATATGCCAGATAGGTGTTTGGATTCTTACTGCTCTTAACCATTCTACACAACAAATATAAGGATTTCCACCTGAAATGCAACATATTGATATATTTTTGATGTCTTAGATGGTTCAAAATTTTAAAATGATAAGAAAATAGCAAACTAAGCTGACCTTCACATGTAATGAAATTGAGCATGCAGAGTGCCACCTTGCACCATGGATTCAACAATGAAACTTGTTATGTCCCCTACTCTGTTCCTTTCACTACTTCACCAGGTTCCAAGAACTCATCTCTGAGCGGATTCATTGGCACTCTTCTTTCAAACCATATTTAACTTATCTATGGTAAACCGTGTACTTCTACAACTACATTGTCATATGTGCGTGCAAACTCCATTGCAGTTGTAGATTCTCCCTCCATTTTGTCAAAATAATCCAGCCAACTTGCCTATTGAAAATTTGTTTTCACTTCTCTATATCTGTAGACCATGTTTGAATTGTTGTGTTTGCTTCGGATTCCCTCCCCCCCCCCCCATTATACTTCATTATTTGTTTCCCTTTCGGGTCATGTAACACTTCAAGTCTTTTTGTTTATTTTACAAGGAAAATAATGGGTCTAGACCATTCAAATATGAGTTATCATGGTATCACAGGGTGGCACAGTGATGTTCTCAATAACGATTTGAGTAATAGATCATGGATGGTGGAGTTAATAACCAGTCAAAATTGGTACCTCAAAAGTGGGATGTTCCTCATCCCACTTAGTTCTCTCAATAGTGGATGTTATATTTAGAGGTACCTCTATATTCTCCCCACCAACCAACTCTACACATGACCCCATGTCGAATTAACAACTTGGTAAGTCATGATCAATCATCTTGTAATTATCAAAAGCTAATGAAGGATGGTTACGTACATGCCTTACCTAAGAAGAGATGCATGGTGTTTGATGATCGGTTGATTGCAGTGGTGAAAATTATGGTGGAAGGCTCCTCATTTGTTGTGTTGATGAGTTGTAATGCTATAATTTTCCTTTGCGGCTGACGATTTGAAATAATGTCACGGGGTGGAGTCAAATATGGTAAGAGTTTATGGGACCCAGGTTAGCAACTGAAGCTGAATGTACAATGTTGTAGATCAGTGCTATGTGTGATGTTGATCCTCCACATGCTTATGATGGTAATGATGCCAGTCCCATGCAAGCAATAAAGGTTCCATGACATGGAGGAAGGTATTTTGTGATACACAAAGTGACTTCAATGTGACAGGTGGGATTTTATTCAATGTGACAGAAGGGCATGTTGTGACATGACAGAAAAGGTCATAGTGGTGCAACGAAAAATGGCTATGTAATATTGAAAAAAGGTGTGTGAAGTGGAATGGAAATGGGTTCTGTAATGTTTCGGAAAGGGGTTACGTAACATTATAGAAAGTGTGTGTGAAATGGAATGGACAGGGCTTCCATAATGTTGTGAAAAGGGGTTTTGTAATGTTGTGGAAAGGGTGTGTGGAGTGGAACGAAAAGGGATTCTGTAACGTTGTAGAAAGTGACATATGAAATTCTTGTGGATAGTCTTGAAAATGCGTACACTTGTGGGAGAAGGGACATTAATGACCAAATGAAACTAGGGAAGGAAATGGAAGGGGATGAAAATGAATGGAATACGGTAAGTGTATGGAAGAAGGAAAAAAACAAAGTTTTTGTAGAATGTCCCTATAGATAAGTACAGATCAATTTATTAGTAGCAAAACGACAAAACCCCTTGTTTTCTAGAACTATGTCCCAAAGGGATTTTCACAGTCCAATTTTAATTTTTTATTTTTATTATATATATATATTCATTCTTGAACTCTTATTTTTCATATTTCAAGATAAGTATCTCTGAATCTTTGGTTCACCAACATGCATCAATGTTGTAGATGAATGCCTCTTTGGACAATGGTTTCTTATATGGCCTTAATATATGGCCATTGACCATAAGGAATGTCCCTTGATCATCAATATTTTTGAGTCATAATGTGCCATTATCATAAACTGTTTCGATATCATATGGTCCCAGCCAATGAGTGCGAATTTTTCCTTTGAACTTTTTAAATCTGGAGTCGTATATGAGAACCTAGTCACCTTATTTAAAATACTTGCTTTTGATGAATTGATCATTTCACTTAGTTCTTTTTTGTTGAACAATGGTTTTACATTCTATGGAAGCTAGTTGCAATTCATCAATCTCATTAAGTTGTTTCATGGGGTTATGTTGGGCATGTGATAAATCCATGCCTAATTGAAATGTAGTTCTTAACATTTTAATTTCGACTTCTATTGGTAGGGTAAATTGCTTACCATAGACTAACTGACAAACCTGTGGTGATTATCCATGATGTTCTATAGGCCCATAAGGCTTATGGTAACCTATCATCCCAGTCCCTTTGAAGAAGCTAGACAATTTTTGTGACTATGGATTCCAAGATTTTGTTTGTACCTTCTACTTTCCTATTGGCCTGGGGGGTGATATGGTGATGTTAACATGTGCTTGATATGATACTTTTATGTCAGATATTTAATGAGTTTGGATGTAAATTGTGATCCTCCATCAATAATGATATCCCTAGGAACTCCAAACCCGGTGAATATCTTTACATATAAAAAGTATGAAACTTCTTGTTCTATTTCCCATGGAAGTGCCCTTGCCTCTACCCATTTTGTGCTACAATATATGCATACTAGAATGTATGATTTCTGCCTGGATTGAGGTTTGAAGGGACCAAAAAAGTCTAATTCCCACTTCTCAAATGGTTCCACAACAAGCTAAGTCTGAAGTGGCAGTTTGTCTGACTGCAGTGGATGCCCCATTCTTTGGAAGCTATCACAACTCCGGACATACTCTTGGGCATATTTAAATATGGTAGGAAAATAATATCCCAATTGTAAAATCTTGTGGCATGTTTATTTGTCTGCAAAGTGTTCTCCACATGGGCCATCATGACAGGTTCGTAAAATTGGGTAAATTTCATCATCACGAACACATTGTCGGATCACCAAGTTAGGTCTTGTATAGAACAGATACCCATCTATCCAGGAAAATTTGTTGTTGCACTGAATAATTCTCTTCTTTTCCTTTGGCCTCATATGCCCTAGGGATTTTCCTGCAACCAAATAATTTCCAACATTTTCAAACAAAGGTACATTAGTGGATATAGAAAATAAATGTTCATCATGAAAAGCATCATCAACCCGTAGGGATTCTCCAGTGCTAAGTTATTCTAGAAAGAAAATAAACAACCAAGTTATTTTTACCTGGTCTGTCCATTACTGAAATATCAAATTATTGTAAGAGCAGGAGCCACTGAGTGACTCTGCCATTTGTAATGGTATTTTTCATGAGGTATTTAATAGTAGAGTGGTCGGTGTGCACATTTACTGGATATATGGTAATGTAGTGGCAGAATTTATTTATAGCATAAATGACAACCAGGAATTCTTTTTCGGTGACTGTATAGTTTAGTTCTGCATCCGTCAGATTTTTACTAATGAAATATATGGAATATGGTTTATGGTCTTCTTGTTTTCCCAATACTCCTCCTATAGAGATATTGGAAGCATCTGTTGAGATTAGGAAGGGTTATTAGGGACCAATTAGGTCCTCATAGGATGGGTGTTGTGGAGACTTTCTGTTTCAAAGTTTTCCAATCTAGTTGATAGGAATTTGACCATTCAAACTATTTATTTTTGGACATGAGCAGAAATAAAGGACTAGAAATATTTGATTTTTTTTTTAAATCATCTATAACAACTTGCATATCCAATGAAACTACGTAACTCTTTTTCTGTGCAAGGGAATGGTAAATTAAGGATTACCCCATTTTTTGTTGGGTATACTTTGATGCAATCTGAGGATATGATATGACCCAGAACAACACCTTGTGTGATCATCATTTTGCATTTTTCATTGCTGAGATAGAGGTTGACTTCCTTGCATCGTGTAAGTACTTTTTCCATAATATTCAAATCTTCTTCAAAATATTTACCATGAGAGGTAAAGTCGTTCATAAAATCTTCCATGATTTCATGAATAAGATCTACAAAGATGTTGAGAACAACACATTAAAATGTGGTTGGGGAATTGCATAATATGAAAGGTAACACTCGGTATGAAAAGGTTCCCCATGGGCATGTAAACGTCATTTTGTCTTGATCTTTCAGTGCTATACTGATCTGGTTGTAGCCATTGAATCCATCCATGAAAGAGAATTATGTTTATCTTGATAGTGTGTCCAACACCTGATCAATAAAAGGTAATGAAAAAATGGTCCTTATGTGTGGCCTTATTTAATTCTCTATAATCAAAATAGATGCGCCATTTATCGTTTGTCTTAGGAACTATGACCAGCATGGACACCCATTTGCTATCAGAGATAGGAAAAATAAAATTTGCATCCATCAACTTTTGAAGTTCATCTTTGACTGCCTCTCTTAATGTAGGATTCATTCTACACTGAGGTTTCCTGATAGGTATGCAATCGTCTTTTGTATAAATATGATGTGTACGCAAATCAGGGTGGAGCCCCCTCATGTCACTATAATACCAAGAAAATGCAGTTTTGTGTTTCTTTAATATAGAGGTAAGCATCTTTGTTTGTTGACTTGAAATGTGGATTTGACCTTTAATGTCTTCCTGGGTTCTATTTCCACTTATTTGATCACAAAATCAGTAAGGATATTGGAATTAATACCAGGGGACATAGATGAAATTGAGGTAATGTTGATTTTTTGGGTAGCACATATTGAACTGAACAAATCCATAAAATCTAAAGAAGGGTTGGAATTTTTCATAAACTGACTGATTAGATCATCCTCAGTTGGTTGTTTTGCTGCAAGAGAGTGTTTAATCATGTAAAGTTGTAAATCCTTGTCTATTTGCTCAAATTCCTCCTCGTCTAGCCACAAGGGAAGCTCCTGTTGTATGGTTGGCTTCACCAGAGGATATAATCTAAGTTCCTTGACAACATTACCATGGGATATACACATGGTTGCTAATCGATAACTGATATAGGAATTAGTTGTGGCTAGACATGGTCATCCCAGAATCAAAGTATAGTTTCCTAAGTTTGATTTTGTCTGCAAAACCATAAAATTTGTTGAGTATTCCCATCAATCCACTGAAACGACAACATATTCTATAATCTTTTTGGTCTTACAAAATATTGTCCAGCTAGATGTAAAACAATAGTAGTTTGACAAATATTTGTGATACCTAGTGTCTCCATTGTTTGTTGAGTCATGAAATTAATGGTTTCTTCCAGGCCTATCAGTGTGTTGGAGAGAGAAATTCCATTAATGTGTACCTTGAAAATGAGACTACCAGAGTCAGAGTACTTAGCAACAAGAGTGTTCCCCATCATCAATTCTACCAAATATCCTACCACATGGATTGTTGGGGGATCCTTCATCTTTCTGCCTAGTTTCTTTAAACATAACTCTCTAACATATTTGGAGTAAATGGGAATATCTCGAATAGATTGGAATAGTGGAATCTGCACACAGACATTTCGTAATTCTCCCATGAGATCAAATTCTGATTGATGCATTAATTTGTCTACAGTTAAGAGCTTAGGGTATGGTGGATGTTGTTTTGCTCGATTTCCTATGGTTTCCTGGGTGGGATGGGTGGGATATTATATTTAGATTGAACTGGTGAGGAATTTGGTGTTTCTTCATTTTTTTTTATGTAATTATGGGAGAAGTATATTTATAAATATTGCTTCCAAAGCACAATTAGATGTTGTGGCAGTCTACCTTGGAAATGGAATAGGTTGGATAATTAGGTAATTCAGTAGCCATTATAGGTTGTCCATCCTTATCATTGGGGTTAGGAGAGGGATGTGAAGGAATAAGTTCTTTAGGAGGTGGATTTTTCAATGGTAGTGTTGACTAGGGTTGTGGAGGAGGTTGCATTAATGGTTGTACCGATGCAAATTGGAATTGGGGGTTTTGCATTTGAGGAGGTTGTGATTAGATTTGTTGTTGATTCTAAAACCTTGAATTTCTCTAGTTTGTTTTCTAGGGGTTGTTTTGTAAGTATGGAGGTGCACGGGTTTGTTGTGGCATAGGTGGATACCAAGGTTGGAAGTTTTTTGGAACTTGTGGAGCTTGTGAGACTTGTGGTTGTTGTATTTGACCATTATTCCAACAAGGATTTAATGATTGCATAGGATCCAGCATTGTACCTGAGGGTCGAGGTTTCCATGATTGCTTCTAAGATATAACATAAACATGTTCTACGTATGTCCTTGTTTTCACATATATGGCCTTAAGTCCTTGAAGCGAGGGGTAATATTTTGTAGTATGCTCCTGGTCGTATAGAAGGCATATTTCCACTTTATCTAGTGGGAATCTCTTAAAGGGGTGCATTTTTTATTCATTTAGGGAAAAAAACGGCTAAAGTTCAATCTTCCTCTTCTTATATTTTATTTTCCTGAAGTGAATCTAACTAAGAACTCAAAGAGATGAGTATATAATTTTTAAAATCCTCCAAGATATTTCCAATATCCATCCTCAAAAATTCTTCCCTTGAAGTATTGGTGGTTCTATTTACTACATCTCTTATCCCTGTTCCTGACCTATAGGTATTCCTTGAATATCTTATACAGAGGTTGCATATTTTTGCATACTTGAGCAGGGACACATCCCCTACACCCATTAAATTTAGAGGTTCAATGCAATCATCCTTGATTCCTTATAAGAGAAGATTTTTCAATGTATCATCATTTAACGAATTCTGTCTTAATCTATGCAAATTAGATTGAAATATATCCACATATTCCTCTAAGTTTTCAATCTCTTGTTGGGTCATTTTGAAAATTGCTTCCTTCTGATCCTTATCCTTACAATTTTGTTGATATTTATCCAGGAATACTTTCTTCATCTAGGCCCGAGTTGCAATGATATCCCTTCCCATCCTCATAAACCACCGAAGTGTTAGGTTCTTCAATGTAGCTGAAATTGTTTTTAGTTTCTGTTGATTCATAACATAATCATAGCTTCTTTAGAGGACATCAAATTCAAACAGGAATTTGTTTGGGTCCTCACTTTCCATACCATAGAAATTTGACAATGCCAAATGTGGGATGCTATTCATCTAATTTATAAGTGTGGCCCCTCAATTTTGGATCAGAAATTCGAAGGTATTCATTCTAATGCTTGATTCTTATCCATTTGTCTCTCGTCGGTTTGTTTCCTCCCTGTTTGGAGGAATGTGCTCTCTCATGCCATCCATATTTACCCAAAAAAATTCCAATGTAGTTGTGTTATACCCAAATCTTGTCACCAGCATGTGATAAGATATCTAACACCTTTATTTGCCCTCAATCCCAAACTTGACGTGAAAATAGTGATCCAGATGTTGATCCTACATATAAAAACTCCAGCACCACTCTCACCCTTAAGCTTATAAGTGGTACCTTATACAACACCGCCTGGTTTATGTGGAAGATAAGCAGTGCCACTGCCTTTCACCTTTGTTTTTGGTGTGGTTCTCACCTTGCACCGCTCTGTCATAAGGGAGTATAAGTGGTGCCCTTGGTAAGAAGTGAAAAAGAGGAGGTTTCCCAAATATTCTAGAACAAAAGCTTCATGGCTAGCCTTATCCCTCCTCACCTGGGTCAATTAAGCTCATGATCCATGCTTTGGGGACCTCATGGCCACCTCACCCACCTATTTCCCAACCATTCCTATCCCTTTGAGCCCTATAAATCCAAGCTCACACTCCATGGTTGAGGAGAGAAGAAAAGAGTAAAGTTATGTTGTTGAATTAACATCCTGGCCTAATCCATCAGAGAGCATAGAGGAGAAAGTTGCATCTATCAGGGATGAGACGTTAGTCTTGTTAAGGAGTGCATCGACACTAAGGCAAAAGGTTGTAAACTCTTTCATTTCATCTATTAATGCAAATTTGGTTCCTTTCCCATATATCTGTTGTGTTATAATATCACATGTGTATTATCATATTCCTTAGTCACTGATATAGATCTATGGATAGTTTTCTAGTATCATTGATGTTGTTGTGTGTTTGATGTGTTTATGCATGCCTTCCATCAGATATCTTATTCCAGGAATCTATAGCTTCTAGGGAAAGTATTCTGACCTAGTTGTGACTCATTTTTTTTGGATCTGAACCATTCAAACCAGAGGAACAACTTCTGTCTGTAGAAGGTGCAATATTCCTGATAAAAAATCTGACGAATCCACTGGGGAATACAAGCTTCAGTTGATCTGATCGTCCTCAGTCTTCAAACATTTGTCCAAATCCAAGATCTAGTCTTTAATATTTTCAGTTAGATATACCATCTAACTTAGTGAATTTTTGGTTTGAAATCATTAGATCTCTTCAGATCCGAGTCACCTTGACTTTATCTGCTCTCTATTTCTATTAATTCGTCAGTTTTGACATTATTTTTGCAACTTCTAACATGAATTTTTCACTCTCCTTGTGTTCTGGGGTTTTTACCAAGGAACTGATCATGTGCTTTAGGCAATACGCGGCGCCACCACCTGCACTCAGTTACCCATAGGTGGTGCCACCACCTGAGTTCAGTGAGAAAGAAGCAGTGTTGCTTCAAAACCCACTCTGTCAGTGACCCCTTTAGCACGGTCCAAGGTAGGCCCTGTTCCAGACTTTGTTTTTTGATTTTTTACAAAAGTAGATTTTGATTTTGCTTTCATCCCTGTACTGTTAAGGCTTGTTTGTGTAAATATGAGTGTTCATGGTTGGAATGTTTTGTGGTAAGAGCTTGTTTGGTTGAAAAATCCAACAGTTAGGTTAGGCTTGTTTATTATTCATTGCTTCCATGCTTGATTGGTTTTGATTTTGAAAGGAATAATTGAAAGTGTTGTTTCAGTTAGGTTTCTTTTCATTCATTGATAAAGACTAAGAGAAAGGATGCTTGATCATTTTATTTTTTTCATTTTTCCATAGAGTTAGTGGGAGACTTCTTTTCTCCTTCAAAAAGAAATTTTTTTGTTGATATTAGGTCATTGTTTTTATAGAGCTTAAGTCACTGGACCTCTGATTAGGCTAATAAAATTTCAGAATTCCTTTGTTATTTTGTCTCTTTTGCATCATTATCTCATCAAAAGAAAAAATATCAATATTTTAAGTTAGATCTTTCCATGTTTTAGAGAAAAATTGAAAAAATAGATTGCATATGCATATTGAGTGTTGGTTGTTAAATTTATTTTAGGAAAAGAGACTCTATCCCATCTGACTGATTTCAAAAAATTTGTTTGGAGTGTGTTACTTGTTTTATTTATCGGATCAAGATTCGTTTGATATAGTTGTTTGAGAAGTTTTTGGTTTCAAATCAAAATTGAAAATAAAAATAATCTCTCTCCTTCCTGTAATTAGGCATAATATGAATGGTAAAGTGAATGAACGTGCATTTAATATTTGCATGGTTTTACTTTTCTGTCAAAATTTCATGCAATCACCTAACCGTCCACTTTAAAATTAACGGTAGTTATAGGCCTAAAAAATGTATAGAAATTTGAGTGATAGGTTAGAGACATGTTCGAGCATCATTAAATGTAGGAGCTGTCGTTACTTTTCCACACTACAACTCCGGACTTGCGGGATTCTTCCACGTACCATCGATATATTGAGTGGCCTTTCAAGTACCCTTGAGGTATATAGAAAGGTACTTCATGTAATCGATTGTATATAGGAAGGACCCTTGTGAACGATTGTGCATTAGACAACACTACTACTGATTTGAGCTCCCACGTACCTTGTGTATATTGAGAGACCCCACTAGGATNGAAAAACCCTTTGGCCATCTTGTGTGGAGAAATACACCGAAAAAAAAAATTGGGGAGATTACTATGCACGTACCCTTATTGTATATCGCAAGTTGCACCTACTTGACAATCCTGGTGAGAGACCAACTTTTTGAGCTCCTCCTATCATTTAAGTTTGCTTGTTGGCCTGTAGCTTGAGTAGGAGAAAGTTTTGTGTGTGTTATTAGTTTTGAGACCCTAGGTTAGTTTAGTAACTGATACCAATCTGGTTGAGTTTCGGTTGAGACGATCCAAAAGGAATAAGGGCTTGCTACCTGATTTTCCTCCTATTACAAGAGAAAATCCAATGGAAGCCATCAACCAAGGAGATACAACTACTTCCCACCAGGAATAAAATATAGTTGTAGAAAGTGGAGATCAATTCACTTCTTATGTTAATCCCTTGGATCAAGAGCCTCCTGTGGCTGATACTTCCTTTCATTCACATATGGAAGTTCATACCGATAGTCCTGTTCCACCTGAGTATGGCCTAGATGCTCCATTTTGGAGAACTTCTATGGGGCAGGCCATTTCCTCATTTGGGGTAAGTAGGCCCTCTCATGAACAATCTTCACCAAGTGAAGAAGAATATAGACAAATCCAAGCATCTATTCACCATGCACGTGATTTTTAGGAGAGAATGCAGATATTAGATACAATATTAGCAACCCCCATACCTCATAGAGAACCTCTTTTGGCTCTTCTTCCCTATAATACAGATCCTTGGCCTATGGATGAAATTAAACCTTATTCTGATGGTTATCCAACATATGGTGAGACTTCTAGCAATCTAGGTCTAACCTCCAATTCTACCCCTGCAATTTTGAGTTCTGGGTCTATCTCTTGTCAGCCCATACTTTCTATGGCTAGGGGGAAACCTTCAGTTCCAGTAGTGTCTATACCTTCTAACGCTGGGGGGAAACCCCCAGTACAACCTATGTTACCCACTAATGGAATTGTTACTAATAATAGGAAAACCTCTATTGTAGGACAATCCACAGTATATGTCCCTCACACCAACAAAAGTGTGGTAAATCCTCCTTCAAGCTCAAGTAAGCCCTCGGTGGCACAACCTACAGTTCATTAAACCTCATGGGATTATGGTTACCCAGCAAATGAAATGCCTGTAGGGAATATGAATTATCAACCCACCCCTATAGGAATGTCTTACACTGGAATTCCATACCCTGGGAATACATTTACACCGTGGGGGCAACCCAACTGGTCTTATATGCCAGCAATGGGAGGAATACCTATTCGTACTGTTGGTGCTTCCAGAGGACCATCTTATGGAATTCCTCCTCATAATGGTCCTAGAGGTCTTGGTGGACCTCCTCTTGGTGGTCCTGGTGGTCCCAGTCCCAGTGGTCTTGGAGGTTTCGGTGGTCCTCCTCCCGATGGCCCTAATGGTCCTGGAGGTTCTGGTGGTCCTCCTTTTGGTGGTCTTAGTGGGCCTGGAGGTTTTGGTGGTCCTCCTCCTGGTGATCTCGGTGACCTTGGTGGTTTTGGTGGTCCTCCTACTAGTGGTACTAATGGTCCTGGTGGTCCTGGTGGTCCCGACGACCCTGGTGGTTCTGGTGGCCCTCCTATTGGTGGTCCTGGCAGTCCAGGTGGTCCCAGCAGTTCTAGTGGCCCTCCTCCTAATGGTTCGAATGGTCCTAATGGTTCTGGTAGATCTACAGGCCCTAACCCTGGGGGTCAATCTTCGAGAAGTACATCATCTAATCAGATGTTTCAACAACTTGTATATCAGCCGACCTATGTCCCTACTAGTGGTTACATGCCTTATCAATATTACCAGTATATGGAACCCAATCATCAGTTACCTTTCCTAGAAACTTTGGACTTACCCGATTTGTCCAAGTTGATTAATGGCCCCATTCAACACAACCCTTCATGGCCTGTTATTCCTATAAAGTTACCATCAGAAATCCCAAAATTAGATGGTAAGCAGGGAGATGATCCCAAAAATCATGTTATGAATTTCCATCTATGGTGTTCATCCAACTCCTTGATGGATGATTCTATTCAATTGAGACTCTTCCTGTGCACTTTGACCAGTACGGACGCAAAGTGGTATATTGAAATTTCACGACACTCGTTTGTGGATTTTAGTGCATTGGAAGCTGTATTCCTCAAACACTTTCAGCTACCCATTTATTATGAAATGGGTACAGAAATTTTGACCTCTCTACATCAAAACACCTCCACACACATATTAGATCACATCCATGAGTGGAGAAGGAGGAGAAGGATTATTAAAGCTCCAATCCCGAACCAACTATTAGCTGATTGGTTTACGAAGTCTTTGTTTCCACCCATTGCCCGAGATGTGGCTATGGGTAGTGCTACCACCAAATAGAAGGCTATTAGTCGTGCTCAGTATCTGGATCTAGTGTATTCCCAGTGTAGAACACTATATGACTTAATCCCTCAAGCTCCTCTCCCTAGCACTGATCCTGCTAAGCCACCAACAGAAAATCCTGTTGATGGGATTGTTGGTTCAATCCAACCCACGTCAGCAGTAAAACCTGCCAAGCAACTCCATGATTCTACTACTACTCCTTCAACTCCTACAGTTTCCACCGAGGTGAATTCTATTGAAAGTACACAAACATCCAATAATAATAAAAAGAGAGGTAAACGAAAAAAAAAAGAAACCTAGAAACCAACAAGATAACCCGAAACCTACAACCAATGAGAATGATAAAGGGAAGAGAAAAGAAAAATATCCATGTCTGTTGTGCAGAGGGGATCAATTCATGACAGAGTGTCCCTGTCATGAGGAAATAAATAATTTTTTGAAAACTAACCCTACGCTAGCAGTTCTCACTGATCCTTTCCATTCTCAGCAACAACTGATATACCACATGTCTAATCAGGGAAATTCTAGCTCTATAGAGGAAATTCACATGATGCCCTCGAAAACTATTAATTTGCAAAATCGAAGTCATAATTATGACAAATGTGCAGATAAAAAAGAAGATGATTCTTCTTCAGATAAAGCTCCCCCCCACTGCTTCTCTCGCATCCTCGTCCAATGGTCCCCTAACTATCAAGAAACCTAATCTCGACATGATTTTATGTCCACCCAAGAGTACTCTTAGAAATTCTATTTTTAATCCCAATGCCCAAGCTACACATTTATATAATGTAGTTGAAGATCTTGCTCAAGCACCATGTGCAATGTCTACCTTGGAAGTACTCCAAAGTTGTCCTACACAATGCAAAAACCTGTTAACTGTGTTAGGATCCTTGGAACTGGACAACACTAATTTGATTCATTTCAATGTCAAGAACTATAAGTCTAGGCTTCCTCACCAACTCACTTTTCAAATCATAATGGAAGTAGTTGGGAAAAATTTCTTTAGAACTGTCCTAGACGAGGGAGCTTCAATGTCAATTTTGTCTCTATCTTGTTGGGAAGCCATCAGCTCTCCCGAGCTTATGAAATCACCGACGACCCTAAAATCCTTTGATGGACGTGGATTCTAGCCCCATGGTATTATACCAACACTTTCAATCGAGCTTGGGGGAAAAACTGTTTCTGTTCAAGTGGAAGTGGTGGATGCCCCATTAGACTACAATCTCCTATTAGGAAGAAATTGGTTTTATGCCATGAATGTTGTCACTTTGACTGTATTTCAAACCCTCCAATTTCCACATCTATGGAATATTGTAACAATTTACTAGCTTGATTTCTGTACGTCGGATGTTACTACCCCTTCGACAAATAACATCCCTATGTTAGGTCAGTCCCCTCCTTACCAATCGATTGGGGTAAAAATGATGAAGGATTCTACCCTTATAGGGGTATTCCCATCAGCTCCTCCTAACATATAAATGGCAACAGTAAATATGATTTCTTCGTTTGGTTATGATCCCAAGGGAAAAGAAGTTGTTGAGTCAACCTCATTGATTATGCATGTAGCAATGTACAACGTTGTCCAATCCTTTTCTGATCACCACAATGATGATATTCATCTAGTGGCCTCGGACCCTTACCACCTTCCCTACTAGTTAGAACCCTCCCTTCCTCCTCTGGATTATCTCTCCCAGACTTTTCCTTCAGACGAGTCCATCATGGAGATCATAAGTATGAATGAATCCGTATGGTAGTATCACCATCACAGATCCTTGTTCCTCCCAAACACCAGTTTGACAGACCATGATTTTGCATCTCTCTTTAGTACTGATATTGTCCATACTCCTCAAATGCCTGTATTGTTGTAGAACTCTAAATTTGAAGGAAATATATGCAACATTACTAAAACTAATCCAATTGACATATCAGTCAAGCCTGGCACTCTTGATCATGTTCATTTTGGGAAGAACTGCTCAGTAGAAGAATCTGAAGCATACAAAGCACTTTTCAAGGAATTCTAAGATATTTTTTCCTGGTCCTATGAAGAAATGCCTGGAATATACCCATCTATCGTGGTTCATGAAATAAAAACCTATTGTTGGGGCGCGCACCCTAATGGTCCTTAAGATGGATAACTCCGTGGGTTTTTGGGAGCTTGTAAGCGGAGCTACAGCTCTAAATAGTCTTAGGGGTGTCAGGGCTAAGTCAAAAACCTTATTTTGTAATAAACCCATGGTTTAAATCCAGGGTTTAGGGTTCGGGGTGACCATGGTTTAAGTCCATGGTTTTGTAATAGTGCGCTGTATAAATATGCACTCTTGTAAATAAGTGAGGTTAGGCTTTTTATGTAAAAGGAATTGATGCGAAGCTAAGGCTAATTTTGTAAGAAAAGGTTAAGTCCTAGTTGTGTGTGTGGATGACCTCTGCAGCTGTGTGCGCAGAGGGTTTTTAGGTGATAAGGAAATCTGTAGTTGTGTGCGCAGAGGCCTACAGCTGTGTGCACGGCTTTGAGGACTGAAGGGATCTGCAGCTGAGTGCGTAGATTAGAACTGTGGTTTTTGTAGAAAATTGAATAAAACACAGTTCTGTGGACGTAACCCCTACACTGGGGGTGAACCACGTTATATCTTGTGTCGTGGTTCTGTGTGTTGTTTATGTTGGTTCTTTCATGCATTTATATCTATATATCTGATAAGTAAAGATCACTGCTAGATAATACCTTCGCTGTGAATTCCCAGTAAAGGGTTGCCCAAGGCACTGTTTGTTTATCTAACTGTGAAGCTAAATAAGTGAATGTTAAGCTCTATGATTTATATTTATAATATGTTAAAAGATAAAGGTATAGTAATATCCCTCTTTTGCTTGCAAAAATATGGTTCTACGGCACCCCATAGCTGTTTCGGGTGAGACTGCAACCTGTTCGCAGGTTGTTTCCAAAAGGGCCAACTCTGTGGGTATTTTGTTGGTGTGAAGTTAAAGGTATAAAACCTGGGTTTGCCCTATAGCCCAACAAATTGGTTCTGTTGCCGGTTGAACTCAGTATCTGCTTAAGAGGGGTTTACGTCGTACCTCGAGGGCTATGTTCTGGAGGCCCTTTGTGAAGGAAATTGGTGATTGGCTTGATGAGACTTATCTGAAATTTTCTGAGCAAGAGAACAAAGATCCATGTCGTAGTGCAAATGAATTTTTACAAAGGTATGTTTTTTGTGACATTTATGAAATTTTCTTTGGTAGTATCCACATAGAGTTGCACCAGTGGTTATCTAGCTTAACAGAGCGAAGGACGAACTTCCAAGCACGTCAGTTTCCTGCTTGGACCCCCACGAGAATTAATATACTAAAAAGGGTGAACAACGAGATATCCCACACTGTTGATTTCTGGACAACGCGAACCCTTGAAGCATTTGTGACGGAGTTTGCCATCGACACGAGTACCTCCTTTAGTGAAGCCGAGGGGAAGTTTTTCAAAGGACCAAGGGGTAAGTTTTTGAATTCATTTAGTTTGCGAATTAAAATGCTATTGGCTGAAAAAGGTATATTGCTAATTGAATCAGACTGTTATATTTAGTATTACTAACCTATGGTTGTAAGTGAAAAAACCTTCGACGAGCAAAGTGGTTTGCTGCGAAGTGGAAAAAGGTACAAGAGAGATTTTGGATCCTATTCCCAGGGTCAGTATACCAAGGATCCCCCTGTAAATCCCACAGATTCAGAACCTGAAGAAACCCCTTCTGTTGGAAACCCTCCGGTAACCCCGCAGCGAAGACCTATTATCCCTGAGAACCCATCGCAGTCTAAAAGTCACCCTAACCAAAGTATACCTATCGTAGGTTAGTCTACCCAAGTAAGTCCCCCCTCACCTACTCCCAGTCCCCCTCCCTCCCCCCCTAGACCTGCGATGGCCCATATGCATGACGACATTAAGCTCCTTGTTTTCAAAGGAACTGGATCAAAGGATCCAAAACAGTTCTGGTTTTTATGTGAAGCAGTGTGGACTGCTAAGTCCATTACGGATCAAGATACAAAAAGAGCGCAGTTGGTTACTTCTTTTAGAGACCGTTCTCTGACCTGGTTCATGAAGTTCTCCAGCACTCAGAACCATGCATTGGCTGACATAAAAGTAGCAATGATAAAGGAATTTAAGAAGCCAAAATATGAGTCACATTGTATCACTGAATTGAAAGAGATTCAGCAGAGGCGTGGAGAATCAGTGTGGGACTTTGATCAAAGATTCAAAGTTCTACTAGACTAATTCAGTTTCCCCATTGGACCTGCGCAGCACAAGGAATGGTTTATTGTAGTGTTGCTACCACATATTAGAACTCCACTCACGCAACAGAAGGTTGCTGACCAGCAGGAGGCTCTGGAAATCGTGATGAATCTTTAAACCACTCCTGTTGAAGATAACTCTGGTATCGCTCAAATCCAAGCGTAGTTGGAAGCGATGGCTCTGGAGCTTCGCGATATGAAGAAAGGAAAAATCGGCTGTGAAGAGGTCTGGTGCACACAATGTCAGACATAGGGTCACGACAAGGAACAATGTCATGTGGTAAGAAATTACCTGAATACTAGTGCGACAAACTCGTTCAACCCTACTATTCTATATTATGAGATCTGTTGGAAAACTTGCCAGCATCGACCTGAGAATTGTTATCTGCTACAGGGATATGTGCAAGTCCCCAAGAACCCTTATTGCAAATTCTGTAAGTCCATAGGACATAATGAAGATGAGCGTCGCAGTTATGACCTCATGAGAGAACACACCTACGATGCCTATCGGGTACAAAATGAGGGACAGAGTAATGATGGCTATGGCTACCATGGTGGTGCATCAGGTAGAGGTGGTTTTGGAGGCCATGGTCATGGTGGCATGGCTGGAAGAGGTCGTGGTAAGGTGGTGTGTTATAACTGCAACCAGGCCAGACATCTGGCTCGTGACTGTTGGAACCCGAATACGACATGCCGGTATTGCCGAGCAGTAGATCATGTGATCGAGCAGTGCCCGCAGTTGATAGCTAAGATTCAGGAAAGAAATAGTGCCCCTACTCAGAATCTTCAGATGATTTTCGTCGAGAAAAGACATGCCCCAGCCATTAATGTTGTTACCCGAAGTGGAGCTACGACGCATATACAGCCTGCTGAGAAACAACCTGACGAGGCTTGGATTCATAAGGCCCCTGTGAAAGTCCCTGCCTTTGATAGTGAAAGAGAAAAGGAGACAGTCATGGAAGCCAAGGAAGATTTTGTGGATCCTAGCCCAGCAGTAGCACCTGCGCAGCCACATCAGCAGCAGTCACAGTTGCAAGAAGCTTCGACGGATAAAGTAAGTACACTGTCCTCCTTTTTATAGAGTTGTCTGAAACTTTTAAGAAATCAGAATGCTTTAAGTGAGTTGCAGAAAGTTATTGCTTCCTGCGAACCTCAACAAGGTTCTGGTCAGGCAAAAGCTGTTCATAGAGTCAGAAGAACTGGTAGGGAAATGAGGTTGAACGTTCAGATAGGAGAGTATGAGATGACTGATGTGATCTTGGACTTAGGGTCAGAAGTCAATGTCCTAACCAAGAAAACCTAGGAACAAATGGGCAAACCTACCCTTGATTGGTCTCATATACAGTTGAGATTAGCCAATCAGCAGAATATTGTGCCCCCAGGACGATTTCCTAATGTCCCAGTAGATATTGATGGCATCTGTACTGTAGCAGACTTCGAAGTTATTGAGATCATTGACGACAGAAATCCCTATCCAGCCTTGTTAGGTATTGAGTGGGCAATGGAAAATGCTATAGTTATTAACCTTAAGAAGAGACAGATGAATTTTGAAGGGAAATATTTGAGAGTCATAGTCCCATTGGATCCCTCACAAGGAGCAAGATACACAGAACCACTCAGAAACGAAGATCAGGATGTTCTGGAGCACATTTATAACATCACTGCAAAGGAAGAAGATTATATTGACCCCAGTGCTGAAGGTATTATGGACTGGCAATGTGACAACTCCTGTATGAAGGACTTAGATGATGGTTTAGAGAACTGGCAGAACCAATTGTATGAGCTCCATGGACACAGATGTGCCAGAATTACCAAGTCTCTAAGATGGCTTACAAGAGTCCTACCTGTTTTTGATGGTTCGACAGACCCATAAGAGTTTAGTGTGACATTCTCAGATCCGATACCAAATCCACAGAAAAGAGAGACTCTAGATTTAGTATTCAGACCCCCAGCATCCAGATGGAGGGATAACCATAAGAAGTACATTCCTAGCTAGGAAGCATGTCAGAAATCTCTTCACCTAAGATTTGTGGATCAGCTCCAGGAGGTGCACAGCAAGTTTGATGGGCAGAGCAGCCCACAGGAACACTTGGAGCACTGTTATGAAGTAGGGAATCATGTACCTCAACGGGTACACAAGCTTATACGTATCTGGGCACCTGTAGCAGAGCACTGGTATCCGGCGGTCGGGCTTCGGCATGCTGATATGTCTGGTGACCAAGAAATAACTAAGTACCGACCTGCGGGATTGAAGCTCACAGCTTGGTCACAGAATTTGTCTAGATGTGCCAAAGGACAATATGGTGTCGATGGTCCTTATTGTGATGCAGCTGCAGACCTGGTTGCGCTGCAGCCCAAAATCCGACCGTTGGAACACTGCCGATTTGGCAGCACCGGTACTTTAATTGCCTTAATTTCCTGTCCTAATGATATCCTCCGAAATCTAGCACCGTGGAAACATGATCTCTGTCAGATTTGGCACCTTCAATGCACATTTATGGCAGATTTGGCTGATGG
The DNA here is from genome assembly GCA_001517045.1 of Pseudotsuga menziesii. NCBI lineage: Eukaryota > Viridiplantae > Streptophyta > Pinopsida > Pinales > Pinaceae > Pseudotsuga > Pseudotsuga menziesii. The sequence continues at coordinate 27,320 of LPNX010301103.1, read as the reverse complement.
ATTGTATATGAAGACACCCGGGCATGGGGAAATTGTATTCCGCATTTCCTTGAGTTTCACAATTGAACCCATGTCAACTGATCGTGAACTCTAGGACCTATTGAGAGAATTTGAACAGACGGGTCTGCAGCACATATTCACCCCCCAATCTGAGCCTGCAGCCCATGAAGAGACTCTACCAGCACCGACTCCGCCAATGCAGACATGCTCTACCAGGAAATACTTTAAGCCATAAGTTCATTCTAAGCGAAACAAAGACCGACACAAGCAATCTGGGAAAACATCGGAGGATCTCGGAATGGATCCGCCTGGTTCAACAGAGATCCCAATTGAAGGAGAGGAGAACATTGCACTGTAGTGACCACCATATCTTCAGCCTATTCGACCAGGAGTTAAGCCACCTCGGCAGAATACTAAGTTCACTATATGCACTCCCTCACTGCCCCTAGGTGTGCAGCTAGTTGGAACAATGATAGGGAAAATAGATCGGCTTAAGTATGCTAACCACGACACAAGTGACCATGGAAAGTTTCCACAATTCGCACCTACCCAATACTTGCATTTCGTTAAATATCAAGAAACTGGGGCAACCTTATTGGAAGTAAAACAGTGGGCTACTATCTTGGATCTAGCTGGTTTGCTGAAAATGCTCGATGTTCCCCATTTTTGTCGCAGCACACAGGTCACCATCGTGGTCAAGCAGCTGCTGGCGTTAGTGCATGACGGCTGCCTATGGATCGGCAACAAGAAAATTCTTATTAATGGCGAGCTCATCCATAGGATCACCGGCTTACCAATGGCAGGGCTTGATCCAGGGATAGAATTTCCCTCAAAGCACGAAGATACGAAGCTCGCATAAAGCATGAAGGAGCACTTTGGCTTGATGAAGGGGAAACATGGGTATCACACTTCCACGATTCAAGAGTAGAATATTCGCTTCGCAGCTGAGCTCTTAGCATGAAAAATTATGCAAAAATGCAAAACAATTGAAGTGCCTGCCTTGGTCATCATAATTGCTATCAACTGCGCCGAAGGCTACAGCTACAACTGGGCAGCGTATGCTGCGAAGGAATTCCTTGAAGACACTCACGACACGCAGGAGAAAGGTAGGCCCTTCCACTACTCATGGTTTATTATCCTCGTCGCACTGGTAGGATGGCAAGAACCTACTAAAGCATAGTTTGCTGCTGTACCAGCGCACATGCCTGGTGTAGCCAGGTACGCATCGCTGTGGGTTTCACAGGATAAAACCCACCAATAGATGACAAACTATGTATTTGCCTTTTATATGTTGAGTATCTCGTATGAGATCATAAAAAACCCATGGTTCAATAATGAGTTATTCTCTTAGTATGATGGAGCAGTCAATTTCAGGGCTGATATGCACCATATTTTTATCTAGGCTTGCATAGATAAGAAGCATCAATGGTTTAAGTTGCCATATGTAGTGACTAAAGATGACATCCTCGTGATAGTACAACAGTGGCTGGCATAATGGTTAAAAACGTAGGGACAAAACCTAAGATTCATGTCCCTCCTGTCACCGATATGGGTGTAGGCCCCAAGCACGCACAGCAACAAGAACCCCTCGCAGACAGTGACGAACAAACTGAGTCGCAACAGACTGAAAGCGACCAGGGAGGAGATGGTGGAAATGAATACGAAGTAGCAGAAGAAGAAGACTCAGTTAAAACTACCTCCGACCCTAATAGGCAGCATAAGCGCAAGACATCAGATGCAGAGGAAGTAAAAAAACCACCGTCGCGAAAGAAAGAAAAGGCATCAAAGGATAAGAATATCGACGAAGCGCCCAATGTGACAAGTGCAAAGCTTGATGAGGCTTTGTCAAAGTCCACCGAAGTTCTCACTAAACAATGGCCAGAGTTTGCAGCTGTGCATCTGGATTCCATCACTAGTGTAGCAAAGCACATCTCGGAGCTTAAGGAATTAGCAACGAAATCAGTGACTGGCACTGCAGCCAGTAACACCCCAATGAGTGCGCAGCCAGACCTAAGGCAATGGCCGGCCCGAGATAACAAAGGGAAAATTTTGAGCGCAACTCTTATATTAACAGATGCAGCCTCTCGCTCGGTGATGAGTATGAAAGTTGGCATAGACTACACTAAGCTCTCTATGATAGAGCTACATCTCTGTTAGTCAGCCATTATGAAATAAATTCAAGCACGAGACCAATATTCGCAAAAACAGTTAGAAGAGGCCATAAGTCAGCAGCAGGGCTTCGCAGTGCAGCTAGAGGCAGCAGAGTAGAGAAAGAGGGATGCCGAAAGAAAGCGGATTACACTAGTTTGAGTTTTGGATGAGGCATGTCGAAGTCTTCCTGACTTCAACGTGCAGCTGGTGGAAGAGCCAGAACAAAGATTTGTCAGGTTAAAAGACTACACACAGCAGTCTTGCAGTGAAATTGAGAAACTCAAAGCAGCACATGAGGCTCAGATCATGGAGATTCAACTGTGCATCCCTCCAGAAACTCCACCTGAGGTCAAAGAACAGTGCTGCGCAGACATTCAGGCATCTGCAGCGAAAATTTTAGATATTGTGGGTAGCGCAACAAAGTTTCTTGGAGACAGTGTTGAGGCCTGGACTACCCTGCAGGAACATCCAGAAATAGGATAGCTGCAAGAAACCATCAAGCAACAACAGGCAGAGTTGGATGCCGTAAAAGTGGAAATTAAGACTCTGCCACCGATGGAGAAAATGCTCAAAGTAAAGCGCAGCAAGGAACTCCAGCAAGAAATTGAGTCGTGTAGGGTGAAAGTCACAGAGTTGGAAAACTATATACAGCCACTTGACAGTGAGTATTTGGAATTAAGTAATGCGGTGGATATCCAGTTCAAAATTCTAAAGGAATATGATGCATTCGCATAGGAAAAGGCCAACGAAGCATCATCCGTAGTACTACAGGAGTTGGTGGAAAAGCAACTGATGACATCATGCACAGTCTAAATACTTAGTTCACTTTCCTCGCAAAGAAGCTTCATTCACCAGGAAACCAGCAGAGTGTCCCAGGATGGGACACTGGTGAGTCTTAGGGGCCTGTTGGGGTGCGCACCCTAACGGTCCTTAAGATGGATAACTCTGCGGGTTTTTGGGAGCTTGTAAGTGGAGCTATGGCTCTAAATAGTCTTAGGGGTGTCGGGGCTAAGTCAAAAACCTTATTTTGTAATAAACCCATGGTTTAAATCTAGGGTTTAGGGTTTGGGGTGCCCATGGTTTAAGTCCATGGTTTTGTAATAGTGCGCTGTATAAATAGGAACTCTTGTAAATAAGTGAGGTTAGGATTTTTATGTAAAAGGAATTGATGCAAAGCTAAGGCTAATTTTGTAAGAAAATGTTAAGTCCCAGATGTGTGTGTGGATGACCTCTGCAACTATGTGCATAGAGGGTTTTTGGGTGATAAGGAAATCTGCAGCTGTGTGTGCAGAGGCCTGCAGCTGTGTGTGTGGCTTTGAGGACTGAAGGGATCTGCAGCTGAGTGCACAGATCAGAACTGTGGTTTTTGTAGAAAGTTGAATAAAACACAGTTCTGTGGACGTAACCCCTACACTAGGGGTGAACCACATTATATCTTGTGTCGTGGTTCTGTGTGTTTTTTATGTTGGTTCTTTCATGCATTTATATCTATATATCTGATAAGTAAAGATCACTGCTAGATAATAAATTCGCTGTAAATTTCCAGTAAAGGGTTGCATAAGGCACTGTTTGTTTATCTAACTACGAAGCTAAATAAGTGAATGTTAAGCTCTGTGATTTATATTTATAATCTGTTAAAAGCTAAAGGTACAGTAATATCCCTCTTTTGCTTGTAGAAATCTGGTTCTGCGGCACCCCATAGCTGTTTCGGGTGAGACTGCAACCTGTTCGCAGGTTGTTGCCGAAAGGGCCAACTCTGTGGGTATTTTGTTGGTGTGAAGTTAAAGGTATAAAACCTGGGTCTTCCCTATAGCCCAACACCTATCCCACAGCCAAACCTATCAGGAAAAAACTAAGGCAATTCCATCCACGAAAGGTTGCAGCTATGAAAGCCGAAATAGAAAAAATTTATGAAAGCAGGTTTTATTTATCCTATGCCCCTGACAGAATGGGTATCAAATGTTGTCCTTGTCAATAAAAAATAGGGCACCATTAGAGTTTGCATCAATTTCAGATATTTGAACAAAGCCTGTCCCAAAGACAACTTTCCAACTCTGCATATTGACCAAATTATCGACAACTATGCTAGAAGTGTCATATTCTCATTCATGGATGGATTTTCTAGCTATAATCAAATTAATATATTGCCCACCAATGAGCGCAAGATGGAATTTATTTTCCCATGGGAAACTTTTGCATATAGGAAGTTACCATTTGGCCTAAAGAATGTTGGGGCTACATTTCAGCGTGCTATGTCCTATGTCCATGGTCATTGGTTTACATAAATTCCATCACTACATATTACTTCACACTACCACCATATTGGTAGATCATAACCCTATGTATTACATCCTAACTCGTTAGGTGATAGGGGGAAAATATTTCCGATGGATATTCATCCTATAGGAATTTGACCTTGAGTTTTCCAAAGCCACATCAAAGAAACCCTTTGTATTTTTTGAGCTAATGTCTGATATTCCCTGTGCTTCGATGGATTCTGAGCCCAGTGATTCATTCCTGAATGAATTTCTATTTCTGATAAGCACAACTGATCTATGGTATGGAGCTTTAATCATTTTTCTCAAAACACAAATATTTCATCCCACTCTATCCTATGGCGATCGTCGTCATATCTATCACCAAGAGAAATACTACCTTATCCTGAATGATAATTTGTATAGGCATGGTATTGATTCCATTATTCGATGATGCCTTACTCATGAAGAGGCTGAACAAGTTCTGAATGACTTCCTCTCTAGAGCATGCAACAATCATCTCTTTGGGATGGATACATCCCAAAAAATCCTTCGCATTGGATATTTCTGGCCTTCAGTCTTTAAAGAGTGTCATGAAGCTATTAATAAATGCCCACCATACCAACATTTCTATCTGAAAAAGCACACCCACCCTGCTCCATTACACCCCGTCATTGTCATTGGCCCTTTTGCCAAATGGGGGATTGATTTTATGCATTGTCATCCTACCTCATCCGGGGGCATGGTTACATTATCGTAGTCATTGATTATTTTACAAAATGGGCTGAGGCTATGCCTACGTATGCAGAGGATGGTAATACTTCTGCCCTCTTTCTATTCAATCACATGATAGCAAGATTCAGAGTCCCACAGTCTATAGTTATTGATCACGAATCACATTTCTAGAATCAGATGATGGAAGAAATGAGTGATAAGTCGGGTTTTCGTCATGAAAACTCAACACCCTATTATCCATAAGCTAATGGTCAAGTCAAGGCCATTAATAAGGTTTTAAAAATCATGCTGCGACGGATGGTTGGAGATCATAAATCCAATTGGCACCACATCCTCTTCTCCGCTCTTTGGGCTTATAGGACTTCAGTAAAAATAGCTACTAATTTTACACCCTTCCAGTTAGTTTATGGACTAGAAGTTGTCTTACCTATTCAGTGTCAGATTCCATCTTTGAAACTTGCCATTGAACTTTTCCTAGATACTTCTACCAAGAAAGAGAGATTCCTGTACCTAAACAATCTTGACGAAACTAAACGAGATGTTTCCTTAGCCAATGAGGCACATAAGAAACGTCACAAGGAGCAGTATCACAAGTCTGTCCAACCTCATAATTTTAGTGAAGGTGACCTAGTTCTGACCTACGATCAGAGACATGACAAACTAGGGAAAGGGAAGTTTGAATCAATGTGGTAAGGTCCCTTTATCATTTCCAAAGTTTTAGATAAAGGGGCTTATGAGCTCATGGACTATGATTGAATCTCCTTTAGGCAACCTTGCAATGGGTTGTACCTAAAGAGGTACTGTGCCTAAATCATTCATGTATGGTACCTTGTATATATGTACATTGTTTGAATTTTCAGTGTGTTTTATTATTTTAAATATGGTTTTGAGTTTAGTGTCCAAAATTTTTATACCATGTTTTTGTTATGCAGATCGAATGGCCTTTTATGGCTTCACTGATGGTGCTTGCCACCATAGCTTGAACCTTGCCTCAGCTTCTTGGGTTCTCTATTCCTTGGTTCATGATTTGGTCAGTTCGGGAGCGGTTTGTATTGGTCCAGCTACCAACAATATCACCAAGTATCAAGAAGTCATAGGTCTACTGATTGAGGCTGCATCCCGGGACATTCATAATTTGGTAGTTTTCATGGACTCGCAATTAGTGGTTTGTCATTTGAACCATGTATATACCATTAGGAACCCAGTACTTCTCCATCTCTTCTATAGAGTATTTTTGTTGGAAAGGTCATTTGAAGTAATTACATATAGGAATATCCCTAGGGAAGACAATGTAGTTGTTGATTCATTAGCAAATTATATCCTAGACTGGTATATTTCTCATACATAATTTGAAAATCAAACATGGTTCATCATATTGTAAGT
>LPNX010301103.1:3671-20779 GCA_001517045.1 Pseudotsuga menziesii | reverse complement strand
ATATATATATATATATATATATATATATAAAGTGTTTTACAAAAAATAGGTCATGAGACCTCATTTGAAGAAATTTGGCTTTCAAACAGTAAAAAATCATACAAAATCCTGAAGCTATATCAACTTTCAGTAATACATCATGCAGGACTATCTAGTGGTTCTCATTATAACACATGACAACTTGTACTAATCTACGTCGTAGTCAACTAAAGAGGCCTGGAATACCTGTAGTGTGCCTCTGATACCTCATGGGGTGGTCATCGATCGATGCCTCAGGTATGTCTAGAGTCAAGCTCTCTAGGTTCACCTCTAGCTCTCCCATTGGGTCGTCACCTCATTGAAAAAACCGATCTCCCGCTTGTCTATCCAATGGGGAAGATCCCCCAGGTCATGCTACTCCAACATCTGCATGAATATATTTAGGTTTTGTTACTACACATAAAAAATAAAAAAAACATTAAAATGAAAAAACACAAATTGCCATTTTAGGTTTTTTTTTCTTACCAATGTCTCCCCACTGCGCACTAGGTGGAAGTGGTAGATCAGGGTCACCCATGAATTCAGTACTTGCATACACATAATCCTCAATCATGAGGATTTGTTCATTCAACCAGCGGAAAAATGGAGCCCCAAACTTCACTTTGCCCCTGCCTGCTCCTGTGCGGGCCATGATCTTGACCCACCTCAGCATACAAGGTTCTTTCACCCTCGGCTCTGTAAATACCACTTGGGGCCTCAGATGAGGAACTCTCTCGAAGAAGAGACAAGCTAAGATGGATCCATAGCTGAACTGTTTTAGCTCTCTTTGCCGACACTTGGTAAGTTGGTCCTTGAAGACTGGAAGTAATGCCTCTGCCTAGTTAAAGATAGTAGGCACCATGGCATCTATAGCATATAGAATGTGTGCTATGGAAGCCTGATGATCTCCTTGGCTCCCAGCTACCCTTTGCATAGTGAAAAGAACTGTATGGAGAGGACCGTCCATCACTGCCTTAATGGGAATTTTCTTCCCATACATTCTAGTACTAGGTATGTAGTGATGGTTGATTAACTCTTGGGTGGTTATGTCCCCTCCACGGGAACCAATCAATGAAATAGGAGCACCCCGTCTGGATAACCCTGTTAAGAAGTAGATATCCTCTACTTTGATAGTCAACACATAGGCTCCCACCTCAAAACTTTGCTACTCCGGGTTCCACATATGAAGGATATGCTCCAACAAGCACTCATGGGACACCATGCAAGGAGTGCGGAATAATTTTAGAATACCACAGTCCCTTAATGCAGCTATGCACTCCACATTTCTCTTGGCAAAGGAATTGTCATCATCATGTTCCCATTATTTCCATATAAGCATTTTTTATTAGTTAGAACCTACCAAAAACAATCAATGGGATAATTAGAAACTTAATCAATCACCAAAATCATAAAAAAATTCCAATTTTTTCTTTCCCATTCAATTTTCCCCACTCACGGTTGGCACTACCTGAATGCCATGTGCACAGAGCAGTGGCACCACCTAAATTCCATGTGCATAGAGTAGTTGCATCGCTTGAATGCCATGTGCATAGAGCAGTGGCACCACCTAAATGTAGTTAGATATGCGTGGTTCTTATCGAGCACTGCCTGTCCCGTAAGGGGCAACAAGGGTGCCCATTTTTTGGATTTATCACTTGCCTAAAACTACCCTAAAACCCCCCAAAATATAAAAATGAATACATTAAAAGGAAATGCTAAGGTTCAATCATTTACCTGGCTCTGACGACGCTTGAAACGGATGGTGGAATCTCCCGGAATCACTGACTGAATATCTGGCTCAATTTTCTTCAAAGTACTCTCACCAAGTGGTAAATAGTAAAATGATTTGATTTTTACCATTCAAATGAATTTTATATATTTTTAGGGTTTTTTATGTGTTATGTTAATATTTCAAAAATCATTATTATATAAACGCCCATTTATATAGTTCATCAAAGTAATTTTTTAAGAGATTAATGATCTTTTTTTGAGTCTTACAGGAGTAAAAATGGAAACAGTGAAGTCTATGGGGAGTTTGTTTTTGACTTTTTCATACTTCCATAAAACGAAAGAAGTCCCCAAGCGTTTGTTTTGACACTTTGGTCATGCTCTTCGAACTCAGTATCAAAGGTCTGAGTCTTTTTATGATTCTTTTTAGGCTTGTAAAAACTTCTCATCATGAAAAAGAAACCTAATGGAGTCTCCTTTAAGCTCTTTTCGAACTACCTAAATATGAAAATATTTTTGAGTACTTGTCTTCTTCATACTCGTAAAAGTATTTGAAGATTCGTCTCTCTGAAGGTAGCTTATCTCTTTTTCGGTTCAGATAGACTATTTACGAAAAAGGAACGCTCCAGCCAATCATGACTCGAAGAGTTCTCTCAGGTATTATTTTATACTTTTTCAAGCCCTAGAGACTAAATCATATAAAAAAGGACCTTCTCGAGTTTTCTTTTATCTTCGTTCAGACTCTCTAAAAATGAACGATACCGAGTTTGCTTTCGTTGGACTCGTTAAATTAAACATTGAAAGACCCTTTTTGCAAACGAACCCATCCTTTCTTAGGTTTCTTAGGTTCATGAAATATATGAGAATGGACTTGTCTTTGGATGAGCTACAACGAGTGTTTGTTATCCTCTTTGGACTCATAAAAATGAATAGAGGAACTCATCAATCATGATGGGGAAATTAAGGGAAGGGAATCATTTTGCAAATCAAATGACAATTGTTTCTCACCTTTGAACATGGCACTTGTCTGCATATCATTCATTCAATTGGGTATTCAGCTGACTCACAAGTCGATCCACTTTCATGAGTTATGTCACTCCTTTGAGCCTTTCAAAATAATGCATTGTCCATAGTCATATTGTGTGTCCCTCTATTTTAGTCATGCTACTGAGTCTTTTGTCATGCCGCCTGATGTTCAAAGGAAGTAAGAACTTTACCTCTATAGTTAAAACAACCTTTGTATCAGTACCTTTGAGTCAGTCCTATGGTTACATTATCTACAACATTCCAGAACTTTTTCCGAATTCATGTCGTTGATGTGGGATTCGTCATGGCCCTCCTTTGACGAGACTATTCCCATTGACATCAGCTCATTATCCGGAAAATAGTCTTAGAAAAAAATTTAGTACTTTGAGATCTATATGCCTCAATGATAGATTCTCTCGCTCTTGACATAGGTTCACATCATTGACCTTTGATCAAGAGATTTGACTGGGTGGTCGACATCAAAACATCTATTCACACTCAGTATATTGTACTAGGGTACCTTTGGAATCATTGACATCAATGGTGATATCCCTCACACTTGTTAATGGTTCACATCATTGATAGGTAATCAAGTGGTTTCTACCATGTTCGACTTCAGAACATTGTAATCACATGGATAGAACCGTACTTTATGGAAGATGAGATGAAGACCCTGGGTATTTTTTAAGCAATAATAACTTCCCCCCAAGTTGCGATGGAGTATATTGTATGAAGTAATAGCATGGATCCACATTTGTATGGTCGTGGCTATGCTCAAATTTGTGTCTGTATGACATAGATCTACATTGTATATCTGGTAGACATGTCCAAGTTTGAGTCCTCTATCAGATGGATCTACGTTGTATTCTAGTAGCCATGTTTGTTTATTCCTCTCATCAATCTTCCTTGTATTAGTCTGTAGCCATTATGACATTACATTTACTCATGAGTCAAAGTATTGATGTATTGCAGATGCCTACTCTATGATACTCTCCAATAAAGCTAGATCTTACCTTGAAGTGATAACTTTCTCTATCAAAGCTCTTGCCTATCGTATCCCTCTAGCCTCATGCTTTGGGGGGCATTCTATTATACCCAAATCCTATCACCATCATGTGATAAGATCTCTAACACCTTTATTTTCCCTCAATCCCAAACTTGAAGTGAAAATGGTGCTCTAGATGTTGATCCTACATATAAAAACTCCAGCACCGCTCTCACCCTTAATCTTATAAGCGATACCTTATACAACACCACCTAAGTTATGTTGAAGATAGGCAGTGCCACCACCTTTCACCTTTGTTTTTTGCGTGGTTCTCACCTTTCACTGCTTTGTCATAAGGGAGCATAAGCAGTGCCCTTGGTAAAAAGTGAAAAAGAGGAGGTTTCACGAAGCTTCTAGAAAAAAAATTGTGGCTAGCCTTATCCCTACTCACATGGGTTAGTTAAGCTCAATATCCATGCTTTGGGGATCCCATGGACACCTCACCCGCCTATTTCTGAACCATTCCTATCCCTTTGAAATCCAAGCTCATACTCCATGGTTGAGGAGAGAAGAAAAGAGTAAAGTTATGATGTTGAATTAACATCCTGGCCTAATCCATCAGAGAGAATAGAGGAGCAAGTTGGAGCTACTGGGGATGGGATGTTATTCTTGTGAAGGAGTGCATCGACACTAAGGAAAAAGGTTGTAAACTATTTCATTTCATCTATTAATGCAAAGTTGGTTCCTTTCCCATATATCTGTTGTGTTATAATCTCACATGTGTATTATCAGATTCCTTAGTCACTGATATAGATCTATGGATAGTTTTCTGGTATCTTTTATGTTGTTGTGTGTTTGATGTGTTTATGCAGGTCTTCCATCAAAAATATTATTCCATATATCTATAGCTTCTAGGGAAAGTCTTCCAACCTAGTTGTGACTCATTTGTTTTGGATCTGAACCATTCAAACCAAAGGAACAACTTTTTTCCACAGAAGGTGCAATATTCCTGATAACAAGTTGATCTAGATCACAAAGGGGAGTCGGTAGGTGGTTTCTCCTTTCTCAATTGATTTTCAGCACTTAGTTGATGGGAAATATCTCCTTCCTGAACAAATTCTTCCTCCTGAGTAAATTCTTTCACTAACATATTTTCATCAACATGGGTTGGTAAGACCGTTCTGTCAGTGGAAGTGGCAGAATGCTCAGGCCTTTCTTTCTTTGAAATGTTGTTAGAGGGTGGAATCCTTTGAGTATGTCCTCCTCTTATTGAGTTTCATGCACTTCCTACACAGTTAGTGCCTAGGGGGATTTCATATGCATATACAATCCTACCTGTACTATCTCTTATTCTACATAGTAAAAATTGACATGATTCAGAATCACAGGGACCAGTGGTGGGAAATATTCCAGTGGAATTGTCTGTGCATCTTATTCCTCCCTCCTTATAAATCATGCAAGACTATTTTCAGAAAATATCATACACAACATACTCAAAGGAAAAAAATGGAAAAATCACACCCATAGAATCAAAACAATCAGCAATAATTGCAATGTCCTTGGTAGCTCCCCGACAACGATGCCAAAATAATGAGCTTTTATTTACCTCTTTAATTTAGGTTTAATCGAAAGTTGTTCATGAATTGTCAACCCGGGGTCTCAGAGGCTTATGAGCCAGCCGACCAAGTTTATGTCAAACACTAAAACTTGGATGATATTTAATATAGAGGAAGTCAATGAATTAGTAGAGATAGATTAAAATTCAAATGCATGGTGAATGGTCTTTCTAATAAAATCATTGCTACAGGAAAGTATTTTATCAATCAAACTAGAAGCATTGTCTATTTATTATAGCAAGTTACCCATTATGATACAAATATAGATTCAACAATAGAATCTAATTTAACAACCCAGAAACCTTGCAGAAAATAAATTCTATGAAACCATTTGCTATAACAATTTAATTGTAATGGACTAATTGAAGTTCAACATGCTTGATCACTACCAACTAGCAACATAATTCTGAGAAATTTCTAATGCAACCGTTCACCACAGAGTTATCCTCTTAGATACCACATTTACAATCCATGCATTCATTTGCATTCTATAATTATTAAAAATGATTTCACTACTTAATCATATCACCAATTAAGAACTCACGCTTGGCAATGATTGGTACTCTAATTTGTAAATGCATATAAAAATTGAAATATGAAAATACATGCGCAAGGAAAATCCTAAATACAATAGCACCTGTCATTAGAATGGGGCACTGCCTTCAAGAACAGGAGTTGAAGAAGCCAATCACTCACACAAAATTAACTAACACATCCAAAATTAGGAAAATAGTAGATTTATATAATAGAGTCTGATTACAACAGCGTTTAATAGATCTCTATAAGATGATGGATTCCTTGCTCGGAGAGGATTCAAAGTTTTTATACATCAACACCCACAGGAAAAAATATGAAAAAGTGTACATTTACAACCAATTTCCAAATAGAGCTCATCTTTTTTATTTTCAAAATATCCTGTGAGTCAATATAGGGGATGGTACCATGAAGAGTGGAGGTGGTTCTAAAAGAATCTTGGAACAACGAAAAAAATCCATTGAATGACCCAACAGATTACAGATCGTTGAAGGGTTCCAAAATTTCTGATTTGGCTACAGAATCATTGATCCCCATATTGGTTGTGGAACCATGAATATGTTTAGTAGGTTGACCAAAATGATATGATAATGACCAACAGGATCGCCTTTAATTAACCAAGAGTCTCGACCGAATTATATATACTGAAACTACTTGTCTCAAATTAATTTTTGCTTACATAATATGTATAACCTTGAGACTTATCTCCAAGTATTTCATCCCTCCACGGTTAATTTGTTTTTCCACCTGATATTCTAATGGAAATGAACCAAAAACACCACTTCTTTAGTAGACAATTATAACAGCATAACTCTATCCAAATCATCAACAAATGACAAATATCAAGGAAAACATAATCAATCCTTACCAAATCCAAAACCTCACTATATATGGTCAAGGGAGCTAGTGGTGACATAGGAACAGATCGAAAAGTTAATAATAAGGCAAAAAGAAGAGAACAAAAAGTGCCATATACACAACCCTTCAATAACTAGAGTTTGCACCTAGACTACTAAGGATCAAAGTCCAGATAATATTGAAGTTTTCAATTAGATGACTAGGTTTTGGCTTATGGATATATTTTACAAATAATGTGGAGATCGGGTATAAGGTAATCAGACAGTATATATGACTAATCTATGACAAAAAAAAAGACTATGAGTATGAATTCTAGGATAGAAAAGATTTATCAGAGAAAAAAATTATGAATCAGGTGTTCAAAATGAACATAAACTTTCATTACGACAAAATAAAAAAATTGGCTCATCTCGACTATAACATCATTCCAAGATATTTTTTTTATATAAACCATAAACCATAAAAACATGAAATACATGCCTGATATAGATGATATGTAGCCTTATCTCCCAAATATTTTTCCTAATGCCTTTCCTATTCTTAATTGTCATATATATACAAAATTCTTTGAAAATGTAACAGTTTAGTATCTAGTATTTATGGATCGAATAAACCAAAAATATAAAATATGGCACATATTCTATCTATATCTATAACTCATAACATAAAGTATGACATCTATCACTAACAGTTGGAAAATGAAGATGACAATCATAACAAGAAATATTCCATTGAAGATTCTAGAAATATGACCTGAGTCTATGCCTAAAAATTCTCAAAATACATTGAGTTGTCTTCAAACATGATTAGTCACAGCTTCCTAGCTGCTTCAGCTAACATTTTCAATCCATCAAGTGCCTGTGATCTCCTCTACAACCGAGACTACTCGGGATCCATTATTTTAATCTTGGATTAACGTTATTTATTTTGACCAATGATTTCTTCATTCTATTGTTGAGTGAGTCTCTTTCTTCTTAGTACTTCCTTGAAGCTATTATTAGTTCTTGATAACGTGCATTACTCTCTTCTAGATCTTCCCTCATCCTTCTGTTTTCTATTTTTAAATTTTCATTTGAATCATTCAAATAATGATTTTGATCTTTAAAATAGGTTAATTATTTTTTTAGGACTTCAATTTCTGACGTTGATTCCATAAAATTGTGATGTGCAGGATCCTCCCATTCATTTAATTCTTCAATAACTGAGGGTTTGGAACAAGTACCTATTTCAAATTCAAAAACTTTATGTTTACCTTTATCTTGACAAGCTTCCTCGAGAAGATATGGTGTATACCTCAATTCTTCTTGGATCTCCTCAAGGGTTTGATCTGCTGTATGATACTCTTCATCTGCAACTTGTATATCTTTATCATTGGATGAGTCTTCTATGATAGTTACAACATATTTTTGAAACTTTGAATTAAGGATAGACTTCATGTTCATCCCCAGTTTATTCTTTGGTCTAGTTTTGTGTCTCCACTTTCTTCCCCAATTCTAGGGAGAAAGGGTATCATCATTATTTGTACTAGAGAAAATTTCTAGGGCCATTTTATTTTCTTCAACCTCCCTAGGAGTATTGGGAGCAGCCATTTCTTCCTTTTAAATCTCACAAGCCAATTCCCTCTGTACCTCTATTTTTGAAATTTTTGTCACGGGCTCATTATCAACATTGACTTCCTCTTCTGGTTGATTTCTTACATGTTCTCGTTCTCTTCTTCCCTCTTAAACCCTTGTATCTCTTCTCTAACACTTTACCATCATTATGCATCTAGACCTTGTATATCTCTGGTTTAAAACCAGAACAAAAAAAATGTTGTTGGTATGTATCCAACTTTTTTAATTATGTGATTATTAATAATTTGATTAAGCCGTGATGAAACACAGAATGGCTAGTATGGTTGGGGTAATTTTTTACCCTTATGACCATTTTTTTAGGCTCTTAAACATATAATAAGGTATATTTAATCTACATTCACCATTTAGATGCAAAAAAAACCTCAAATGATACTTGAACACTGTTGCAAAATGTCCCTCACATTTGATGTAGCTTTGGACAATATTGAGCACATCCCTCCATTATGGTTGTACATTTTTCAAATGAATTCCTTTACCCAAATCTATATTTTTGAAACCAGGAAACAAAAACATGCTTAAATCAATCTCAAATAGATGTTTCTTAAACCATCTTTCACCTTCGAGGGTTATTCACGTTGCTTCTGCAATTGTGCCTTCATTTACGTTGAAACTTAGGGTTTGAAAAGTGGTAGATGTATCCTTATAATTCTTCACAAAGGAATTTGTCACCTCCATATTGTGACCACTTAGCTTTTCCTAGAATGAAAACCAACCCACATTCTGCATCATCTCTACACATTTATGGAATTCTTTGGCCCACTTAACATTGGTTGGTTCAAATCTGCAAATTTTGTGACTGAATTTCTTCATCGCAACTAGTTTCGGTCCTGTTGGGTCACATATTAAAATTTTATGAACGGTCCCTCCTATTTAGGACACATTATACAAATAATTACTACTATATGAAATTTCATACATGAATTTGGAGTACAATCCCTTGGTTCAATCTATTTTATGATCTCAATAACATCTCGTACTGCCAACTCAGGTTAGTCATTATGAGTAGATTCCCCTATACTAAACACATTCCCAACTTGTGACAAATGTCACAAGCCAAATTCCAAATGTGGGAAATCTGGCAGCGCCATCCTATAACCCCATTATGCATTGTTCTGTCGGAATGTACTATGACCATTTGTAATATATAACTTTTGAAAGATATGGATCATTCATCAAAGGTTAATAAATTTACATCATATTTATAATAAAATTGGAAGGATTAATGAAAATGAGCCACAATTGTCCTATTTATCATAAAACATAAACAAGTAAATGGAAAATTAAAACCTAAAGAACCTAATGACTAACCTAAGGAACCTACTGAATTTTAAGGTGGAAATGATCTTTTAAGAAATTACCTAGGGAAGAACTAGGATACAAATACAGTGCTGACATCTAGCTCTCGCTGGGGATAAAGCTCTCTTTGTGAGGTTTCAAGAACATATTGACCATGTGCCTTCAAAATATGCTAGAATTATACCCTTTTAACTGAAACTAAACTACCTTTATTAGGGTGGAGACTTATATACAAAATCAAAAGTCCATTGATATATACAATGAATCTAAATTTCCAATGGTCTCAATATGCATGAAAGTGTTTCAAAAACCTCCCATTGACTGGTATTGCAACTTCATCTCCCACCAAATTTTGTAACACAAAAGTGTTATTTCCCAAAATATTTATTATTGTGAAAGATCCTAGTCATAAATTATTGAATTTTCCATGCTTACCTTTTTCATCGTTTCATGCACCCCACCTAAGAACTGTATCACCGATTGAGAAAGTATATTTTTTACTTTCTTTTATCAAAACTTTCCTTTACTTTCCTTTTATAAGCCTCAACTAATTACATTATTGTTTCTCTTTCCTACTATAGCTTAACTATCTGAAACATTCTCCTCTTCACTTCATTTGGTTCTTCTTCCACATCTTGCAAAAACTTGATTATTGGAAAACTTAGTTGAATAGGAAATACTAAATCGATGTCATAGGCAAGATAAAAATTTGATGTTCCAATGGACCTTTTTGTAGTTAATTTGTCTTCTCAAAGAGCATATTTTAACTTAATGTCCCAAGTCCTTTTATTTTGAAATAATATCTTTTTTATGTTGTTAACAATACCCTTATTAGTAGACTCTTCTAACCCATTCCCCTGAGGGTAATAAGGTGTAGAGTGCTTTAATATAATGCTATTTTCTTCACAAAAAATTATCATATGTTGTTGGAGTATTGCTTGTTACCAATTTCCTTGGATATCCAAATCTGCTTAAGATATTTTCTTGAAGGTAATAACTTTATATGTTTCTCTTCTTATGGGAATTGCTTCCACCCACTTGGTAAAAAATTCAGTGGTAGTTAAAATACACTTATGTTGGACACTAGAGGAAATATGGATTTCACCTATAAATTGTAAACACCACTTTTGAAATGGAGTATTTACTGCAATGGATTTTAGGGGTAAATACTGCAACTTGTGTTTACCTGTAAATTTCTGGCATTAAATACAAACTTTGACCTGAAGATACACATCTATAAAAAGAGTGGGCCAATATTAACCAGATCTTAAAATTTTAAAATTTGTTGCTTTCCAGTACTTGTGACCTCCGCATGCACCTCCATTTAATTTTTCATTAACAACATCAGCTTTTGATCTATCCAAAATTTAAGCAATATACCTCCAAAATATTTCCAATATAATATTTGATCTATTAAAACATATTTCAAATCCTTAAGTTTTATTGATCTATATTCACTCTTATTCAAATTAGGAGGGCATTGTAAATACAACAACAAATAAACAATTTTACCATACCATGGATAAACAATATATTTGTTATAAATTTCTTCCTTGTCATGATCTGTTGATGAACCCTGCATTGACTGTTCAGCTATCAGATGAAGATATAAAACTTGGTAATTTGATTATGCTAGAAGTTTAACTGAACCCTGTCCTTTTATCAAATTGGTAGGACTAATCTCAACATCATATTCCATAATTTTAGCTATCCAACATCCTCTTTTTCCTTCACTATCAGGATGCACCCAAATTTCTTTAATTGCTATGTTTGGAACATATGCTCTAATTTTGGAATGCAAAAAATAAATGCTGAAGAATTTTAGAGATTTGACCAATGCGTAATCTTGTTTTTCCATTGTACTATATTTTAGCTCTGAATCCCTTAATGTTTTGCTAAATAATGAAATTGGTTGTTCTAAACCATCTAGATTATTTTGTAGTGGAACAACAACTATAGTATCTTCAAATGTAAATGAGAAGATTGAAAAATCTTTAGCAAAATCAGCACTTATTAATATTGGTGATTCTATAAGTGCCTGCTTTACTTTTTTCAAATGCTAGCCTGGCCTCAGCTTCCCACTTAACTTATTTGTCCTTTTTAAGCATCGTAGTGATATGTTTGATGATCTCTACGAAATTAGGGAGAAACCACCTCAAAAAAAAAACTTCCAATGAAAGTGTTGAGGCCTGGAAAATTGCAGGCAACAACAGTAAGGGATTCTCCCCAGTCAACGTTCCTAACTAGCCTGTGACTGTCTGGTATGGGGAATCTGTCTGGTTTGTGGTCCGGCTACCACAGGTCAAGTAACAAAAACAAAAGGTTTTACCGGATTTTGTATTTTTTACTTAATGTATGAGATGCAAGTGCCTAATTAACCATGCAGGGTGATGAAGATACAAGGAGCAGTCAGAATGTGATGCGCAGGTTCTTACCTCTCGTCTTAGGCTCGCAAGCATCTAAATCACATATGCAGCAGTGAAATAAACTAACTACCTATCTATCTATCTATCTATCCCCGGGGAGCTAGATTGTAACTTATTTATGAGTAATGTGTATTATACATGCAATATAAAGAGAAACTACAGTTGGCTGATGTTTCTTTCCACAATGCATGAACGATTAAAGATATTTCAACAACCAGATAACCAATTGTTTTGTGAATAGCATACATTACTCATGGTGGTCATTCCACAAAATAAAACAGAAATCATTTAAACAAGAACATAGGTTCAAAGAGTTAGAACGATCTCACGGTTAATGGACAAAAAGCTGGAATAAAAAAATAGTTCATCTTTCAGCCATCCACCACATAACATTTGAAAATTCCACCAATATTTCTCCAACAATAAAACAATACTTCTTTATTGCAAAGAGAAATAGTTCTTCTTACAATATCGTTTCCATGTCTAACTGGAAAAAGCCCCTGCTCCCTTCTAATCTTTCTACATTTATACAAAAGGGTGAGATGGTTGGGCTACCCAAAGTAACCTTTGGGATTCCCAACTCTTCGTTTCCCAATGCTTGACTTTTCTCAAATGTTTTTACAAAATGTTACACATTACAAAAAATGACCAATCCTTTATGAGGAGGGTCCCACTTGGGCATCTAGAAAATTCTTCCATGCCGAAGCTTCAGAGGAAATTCCCTCAAATGCACAAGGCTCTAAAAACTAAATATTGATCTCAAACTTAGCAGCATGGTTCTTTATAGCCTCAATCCTGGATGCACTCAATCGAAGCTGATCCTCTAGAAGCTGCACGCTGATAGCTGAATGATCTACTTCACTCCTCAAGATCTGATCATCTAGGGCTTTAATATGTTGTACTTTAGCTTCCTCCTCCTGGTATCTCTTCTGCAATAGCTCCACAAAGGCGTTGTGATCTGGGAAAGCCTCAAGCCTCTGTTTGGACTCTATCTGGCACCGATTGTAGGTAATGAGAAGCCTTCTGAAAAAATTGGTGCATGCTCCTTTTGTATTTTTAATGGCCTTCTTGAAATCCTCTATGGTGTTGATAGCGAATTCCACTAAGTCATAATCCTGCTTGAGGGCCTGTCGATCCTTTGATGGTAGTTCTGCTGGAGTTTCTTCATTGTTTTCCAGCCTCGCCATTCTTGTAGTCAGGACTTCAAGAACGTCCTGAGATCTATCTACAAAGTAAGAGGAGGTCTCTATGATTTCCTCCGATCGGCGATCTACCTACAGCACTTTGTACCTCTCTCCCTCTATAGCAGTCTGTAGCTGCAGCATCTTAGCCTTTTGGGCCAAAAAATGCTCTTTGAATGGTTGGAGGTTAAACTGTTGCTCCCTTGCTTCCTCCAGAGCAGTTGTTAGAGAAGAAATCTCCTCTTGATGTTTCTTTTCCTGCTCTTTGGTGTGCATCTCACTGGCCTCCAAGATGATCTTTTGCTACTCTTCTAGCTCTTCTACCTTTCCCAGCAGCCTTTCTTTCTCCATCTTTAGCTCTTGATGTTATTTTTGAACTTTTTCCAAGCACTCCTACGTAGTTTCCTTGATTTGTCTCTCCACTTGGAGGACCTGCAATTCAGCCTTAGAAGAATTCATCTCCCTCTGCATGTCTTCATATTTCCTCTTAAGCCTATTGCTTTCCTCTCTTTCTTTCCTCAATGTATCTTTCAACTGAGCAGAGGACTTCTTGGATTGCCCCAAGTTTGTCATGATCTTGTCTACATTATCCTCTGAAGCTTGGATTAATGCAGCTCCTGCTCTGATGGTAAATCGAGGGTCCTGGTCTGTTCCAAATACAACAGGTGTATCTGTTATCATTTTTCCAGGAAGACCTCCTATTTCAATCTTCCTTTCTATTCTCTTCATTATTCTCTTTCTCTCCCGGTCATAGAAAACAATATTGAAGTCAGGGATATCTTCCCCTTTTTTATGTACAAAGGGGACCAGCTTGAGTGTGGGGACCATGGATGTGCTGGCAGCAGGTACTTGTGGGTCCTGAACCTCAGGGTTCTCCATGTCCTGGGTCTTCCCTCCGGCTGTGTCAGAAGCTGACTGCTCTATCTATGTCAGCTTTAGCCTTTCTGCTTCTTGCTTTTGGAGCTCCTCATCAAGCTTCTTTTTCTTTTCTTCTTCTTCTTTCCTTGCATCTTCTTCAACTTTTCTAACTGCCTCTTGTGCAGCTTTTCTTTTCTCTTCTTCTTCTGTGTGCAACCATCCTGCAGCTTCTTGTGCCAACCTCTGAGCTTCCTCATTTCTTCTCTTGGCTTCCTCCTCAGCTTTTGTTTGCTCATCTCCCTTCCCACCTTTGGTGGTATCTTCTTCTTGAATCTTCTTCTCAAAGCTGTTATGTTCAAGGCACTTCGGAAGACAGATTCTTCCCTATCCCAATGGTGGGTGTACTCAAAGTGGACATTGTTCTCTTTGCAATGCTCAGTTACTTTCCCATGGGATTCATTTCTATGGAAAGGCATCTCACCAAAATGAAACCTTTCGAACTCTTCTACAAATTCATCAGCTTTCTTCACCCTAGTGAATCTGTAACTTCCCAACTTGAAGGGCAAAGGAGGATAAGCAGTCTTCTTGTGCTTGAACAGAAAGCTCCCTATGCCATCCAAGAAGACTTGCCTCATAGCATCCTTATGAATGATGTAGTCAGTATCATATTTGGGTAGCAGGGAAGGAGCTCTCGACCCTCAAAACATCCTGAAGTAGAGGTCATCTTCAGTCAAATAATAATCTGCATACTCCGCCATTACTTGCAGTGCCTCCTCTGACATACAATCACACTCCTTCAGGAAAATGAGTGTATATAAAGGCATGATGAAGTGCTCACAGAATTATTGATAATGACTATGGTACTGGTGTGCCCACAGTGGTCTATAAGCAGAATAGATAGGCGTCCTCTCCCTGTCCCAGATGCACCTGTGGACAGGGAAAGGCTGATTGCATAATATACAGTCTACAAGTATGGAACTCATGTAGAACTCAGATATCTTTTGGGACACTCCTCCCAAAGCTAAAGCCAAGCAGGTAGAGAGGCTGTTAGATATAATGCTGGCCCAGTTGAAAATTGTCCCCTGGGTTGCAACATAAAAAATGATGGGCATCCATTCCAATTTGAAGAACCTGGCATGGGCTCTTCTAAAAATCTTGTTGAGCATTAAAGCTATGAACCTATATGGGGTTCTTAAGCTGGCTATATCATAATTGTTGATGTATATGTAACTTCGGAATGTATTCTTATATGTATTTTATATATTGTAACCCGATGTTTATTCCGGGATGTTTCTATTATGTATTTGAGTCATGTGGTCATGCCCCGATGTTCCGATCGGGAGGATTAATAATGTAAACAAGTCATATCAAGTCATTAGGTAAGTCCCCACAGTTTAGGGGCACTTGGGTTATTATACACTAATTAAGGTGTAGGCTCGAGTAGTAATTATTAGGTTGAGTGCACTTCAAGTCAACGGAAGAATATAAATAGAGAGTGAGAGTCTCTCTATTTATCACTTGTGACTTAGCTCTCTTGCTCTCTCAAGTGTGGCGCACTTTTGGAGAAGGAAATTCTTGTGCTTGACAGAAGACAGAAGGCTGCTATTGTGAAGGGAGGTCATCTTACTATTTTGGGATCACATCTTGTGGTGATACTATCTTAGAGGAAGTTGAGGGTTTTTCTCCATTTATGGTTTCCCCTCCTAAAAGCTTTGTGTCTCTTGTCTCTTGTGATGTGATTATGTGATTGCTGTGCTTGTTATTCTCTCAGTGAAAAGATCTTAACATAATGCTAGCTTAAATGTGGAAAAACTAACATGGAATCAGAGCTAACCTGAGAAGAAGACATTGTGCAGCTACAGGAACTAGGGATTCCTATTTTTTGGATCTTCCTCCATATATTTTCAGCAAAAGTATGATAGGATGACTCTCCATTGAAGGGTGCATCTTTCTGTCGATGCGGAATTCAATTTCAATCATTTTCAGTTTCGATGTGGAAATTAGGGCTTTCTACAGAAGAGGAATTTTTGGGTGAGACCAGCATAGGATTGTTCTCCTCATCAAAACCGAAGTTTAGAGACCTGGATCAAGAAATTTGGTTGGGTAAATCTCTGGGAAAGTCAAACCCTAGTTTGACCCCTAGCTAGAGAAACCCTAAATACTGAAACTGCTACGTTTTGGTACAGTCGCTATATTCCGAGATTGGCGAAGGTTCAGAAGCTAAAACTTGCAGGAGACTAAGAAACAATCCTGATGAACACTTTGTAAAAATATCAGCCTTTTATTCGCTATATTTTGGGATATATGATCTCTCCAAGTTAGGGTTCCAGCCTCTTCCAGAAATCATCCATAAACAGGACACCTGGGGAGATCTGCAATATCTTGGGCTACAGAGGTCCAAATGAAATTCCTGAAGATGTTACAGAAATTTCACGGACTGAAATTTCTGTGGTCCGAATTTCAGACTTAGAAGATGAACCAGTGACACGTGGCATTCCGTACAACTTCGCTGTTCTGAACAGTCCAGTAACAGGTCACCTTGGGAAAAGGATCATAAATCCCAAATGGTGAAACAAATTCTGATAAAAACTGAAGTGTTGGATCAGGAACATGCGAGGTTACCTCAGTGAGAAATTTCAGACACAGAGGATCATTAATTTCATAGAAAGCACAGATACAGTAACAGGCATTTCTGCAGAAGAAATCAGTAAATTAGGGCTTCCTGTTCCGGGAGCTTCCCTCCACTGTTTTCAGAAAAGGAGTACATTGGACAGCTCCATTTGAAGAGATCTATATGTTTATCCAATAAGATCTGAAATATTCCAAGTTTTGAAAATTAGGGTTTCTGCGACAAACCCTAGATCAGCGAACTCTAGGACAAGGACGGTCACCTCAAATCGGTAACATTTCTCATGGAAGTGATGATTGGATTATAGACAGTGGGGTTA
>LPNX010301040.1:3511-32032 GCA_001517045.1 Pseudotsuga menziesii | reverse complement strand
AATCTTTCTTTTTATTATATAATGTTGTAAAATCCTGGCGAATCTTTCGTTTTATTATATACTGTTGTAAAATCTTGGCGATTCTTTCACTAAGTTATAAGATATTGTAAAATCTTTGCAAATATTTCATTGATTTATAAAATATTGTAAAAATAAAGGAACGACATTAGTCAAATAGCATGAATCACATCATCAACAACAAAACATGTAGACTCGCGAATCACAACTGCAAGGTGTCGGTGAAACACAACTACACTGATTGACTAGATTCAGGGGAAGTGGGGACTCCACTTGTTATCTCGTCCCTTAATGGTCCAACGGACATGTGGGGACCTGAATATTGACAAACCGATAAACTAATAGAATCCGACAATATGCTCGATCTTGACCTGCACTAACCAATTGAGGTCATTATTGTGTTCAAATCATGCAAATCACTTCAATGTAAGACACATTTCATATCATGAAAAGTTTTATATTGAAAGAAAAAGTCTAACAGACCTCAAGTCTTTCTATTATCACTTTTCTATGCAATGTACATGACATTTACCTCAAAGTGAAATTGGCATTGGTAAATGAAGCTAATCTTGAAACCCAAAGAGAATAGGTATTGCAACATATTGGATAAACAAATCAAGATCAAAATAATTTACAAGCAAAGAAATCCAAATCAAGATCAATATATTTTACAAGCAAGGAAAGCTTAGATTATGGCATGCCTATGGTGGTAAGAAGATCACAAGTAAAGAAAGTCATCGAAAGTGAGTATTTTAAATGCAATGAAAGACATTATCAGTTTAAGTTCAAATCAAAAAGCTCAAAATACAAGAATTTTGTTTGAAAAAAAGATGGAGGTCTCTACATATGAGAAGAAGATTGATATAACATATATGATCCACATTATTATTTTGGCAAACAATCCACATAATTCAAACAAGCATGACATACATCATGCCGCAAAATCCCAACATTCATGGCATACACATATGTAGACTTTGTTCTATGTAACATAAAGGATCATTGCCTAGATGATGACAAATGTCTCCTATGGTGTGTAGTAAATAGTTATATGATGCCCCATTTTTAACACAATTTCTATAATTTCTTATTCACCACCTTGAAATCACATCAACGAAGAAATGGATAATATATCAAGGAATTCTATGCCCAAGTTATACAACTTGCAAATGATCCTTTGTATATTTAGATCAATACTGACTTGCTTTTGAAAGCTCCACTAAATGAATCTATGTATTTAGCATAACCCATCCTTTTCAATAAGAAAACTGAGATGCTCTATCTTCATCAAAACACATTAGATAGAACACCTATCCTTCATATTTTATTTGTTATTTTGTTATACAAAGCTTCATTTCCATTTCATGGACGAAGAGACTTGTACCCATCATCAAGCTCCGTGATAAATATATCAGCTGCAAAAAATACATTCACTGAGGTGACCCTTAGAATGCTCCTAGGTGCTGGCCTTAATCAATAGGTCTGGGTGCATGGAGTTGAAGTTCAAAGTCTGCAAACAAAATCAATTGAAGGTAAACAACTGCATGGTTTCAAATTCTACACATAGATATCCTTATTAGATCATAGTGCTTGTTTCAAACTTTGACTCTGTCTTTAGCTCAAAATCCGTCTTGTCCAAGTCTTCGCTTGGGGAGATGAGCTCAAGTTTCTGTCTAGTAAATAGTTATATGATGCCCCATTTTTAACACAATTTCTATAATTTCTTATTCACCACCTTGAAATAACAAGCATTGAAATCACATCAACGAAGAAATGGATAATATATCAAGGAATTCTATGCCCAAGTTGTACAACTTGCAAATGATCCTTTGTATATTTAGACAAAATGCCTAGCTTTTGAAAGCTCCACTAAATGAATCTATGTATTTAGCATAACCCATCCTTTTCAATAAGAAAACTGAGATGCTCTATCTTCATCAAAACACATTAGATAGAACACCTATCCTTCATATTTTATTTGTTATTTTGTTATACAAAGCTTCATTTCCCTTTCATGGAAGAAGAGACTTGTACCCATCATCAAGCTCCGTGATAAATATATCAGTTGCAAAAAATACATTCACTGAGGTGACCCTTAGAATGCTCCTAGGTGCTGGCCTTAATCAATAGGTCTGGGTGCATGGCGTTGAAGTTCAAAGTCTGCAAACAAAATCAATTGAAGGTAAACAACTGCATGGTTTCAAATTCTGCACATAGATATCCTTATTAGATCATAGTGCTTGTTGCAAACTTTGACTCTGTCTTTAGCTCAAAATCTGTCTTGTCCAAGTCTTCGCTTAGGGAGATGAGCTCAAGTTTCTATATTTGGCAGATTTCATCTTTCACATGAAGTTGGATTCCTAGATCTTTGTCAATCTTCTTAGCCTCATCTATTTGGCCTTTTAAGCCAACAATAGTCCTTTTAGCTTCTTTTGAGATTCTTCAAGGTGGTTTTCCATTTGTCTTCTCAAGCCTTGACATTCCTCTTAAGACTTTTGCAACTGATCTTTTCGAGAATAGTTCTCTTTCTTCAATTCTAAATACTCTTCTTCATCTTTTTCAATAGCCCTGCTTGCCTTCTGCAAATCCTCCTTTAGAGACATAATTTCTTTCTTTTGAACTTTGCATGTCTTTGCTTTTCCTTCTAGTTGGCTCTTGATCATGATGATTTCCTTGAGTTTCTTTTGGTATATTTGCAGTTGACTTTTCAAGTTCATCTTCTAATGAATCAATTTTAAGTTCCTTTGTTTGACATGTTTCATCCATCTCTTACAATTGGCTGGTCAAGTATGCTGCCATTTTCTCTGACTTTTCCTTTTTACTTTTCAAATTTTCTAGGGATCTTTTTAGTAATCCATTGAGTTGATCTATAGTTTTCTCTTAGTTGACTTGAAAATATTTTTCATGATATTTTGTTTCCTTTAGCTGGTTTTTGCGAATATCAGTTTCTTTGGCTTGCTTGTTGACCACTTCTCCTAAGTCATCAATTTCTTCCAATGCTACCACTGGTTCGACTTCAAGATTCATAATTCGTTCATCTTCTTTTTCGACCTCTTGATGAAGTATGTGCTCTTTTTCTTTTTCTTCATGTGTATTAGCTTCTAGGTCTTTGATGGCTTCCATATCATCCTCTTGGTGGTGCAGATTGATTTCTTCATCTTTGATCTTTTTATTTGAGTAGAGATCTTCTAGTTTGAGCCATAATTTTCTTGTTGAGGTGCATTGTCCCACATTTTCTTTTATGGAATCTGTCAGTCCATCAAGTATAACTTCTTTGGCCATCGAATTATTCTTCCTTGCTTCCTTCTGAGATGTAGACTTCACTTTCTTTGGTGGAGTGTAGCCAATGACAACTGAGTCCCATATGTCAAATCCTACTGTAATTAGGTACCTCTTCATTCTTATACTCCATAACGCATCGTTGTCCCATCAAATAAGGGAACTTCATTCATTGAAAGAACCGCTTGTTCATCCATTAGTGTGTTCAATGATCTCCTTAAAGTTGGTTAGGAAAGTGAAAATGACCCTCTCTGATACCAATTGTAGAACACACAATGGACACTGAGAGTGGGGGGGGGATTAGTGTCCAACACTTAGATTACTTTTTTTCATATATTACTTAACCACTTATCATTAATTGTATGTAAATATTTCATCATTAATAAGAACTCATCAACTAACACAAAATGTATATGGTAAGAACACATAAGATGTATATGGAAACTAAATAATATAACATAGATAAAACCATAGTCTTTTACATAGATATGAGGAGACTCCAATCTCCAAACTTTATGAGCACCAACTCAAAGGAGGCTCTAACTCCCTGGATCTCCTGCACCAACAGGAAGAAGGCTACAACCTTCTGTACAAAAGCTCCAACTCGTGTTATCCACTTCAATGGAGAGAGGATCCAACCTCTCACAAGTCTCAGCACCAACTGAGATAGAAGCTCCAACTTCTCTTACTTTTCCACTGACTGGTGAAGATTTCAATCTTCTTGGAAAAAGCTCCCACTTTTGCACACTGCACAAAATGATGGTAATGACAACCTTTGTCAATCTGTCAGCTTCAGTCTCTTCTCAACTCTTCACTACTTCCTCCAATGTTTTTGTCATATCACTGTCACAGTCAAGTCACTTTCTTTTGCGTTTTCTCAAACTCTGTCTCTGCTATTATACGCCTCTGTTTAGCTGTTACTTAGGGTTTCTTGCTGTAGCAATATGCTTACTTACTATCAGGTGTACAAGGTCCAATCATAAAACCCATTACATGATGGTCCTCACCATGGAAAATCCTTAATAAAGCCATGCACAAATCATACTGCAAGCTAACGTAGATCTGCCCCTAGATATTTTGTTTCTATTGAGACTCTTAGGGCTTCTCGTTGTTGGTTCAACAATGGTCATACTGCATGGCTAAGGGCACAAGAATACTCTCTTTACCATAGAGTAAAACACCATACATACCTCAATCATAATACTGTTCAGTCATCATCAAAGGAGTATGCCAAATTTGATCAAAAAAATCCACAAGCCTTAACCTCAGTCTGCACTCTTCATATCAAATTTTGGACTGTAGCAGTCACTGCACCTTCAGCCTCTTCCTTCCCTCCCTGCTCCTTGGCCTTCAGTTTCTAGTCTGATCTTCTGTCCATAATATCATTGTTCCTTGGCCTGCTTATTTGTCTGACAACTTCCACACGAGATCCACCCTCTTCTTTGTCCTGCGTGCTCAAATTAACTCCACCTCTGCTCCTCAGTCATATGCACAAAGCATTTCTGTACAACATACCTTGATTCATAAGATGACACTATGTTTCAGCTGCTTGAAGTTCTTCTATACAACTGTGACAAACCTCCAATGCACTGTCAACACAAACCAATCATAACCTGAGATAATTTGCTGAATCAAGCTTCTTCAGCCTTCCAAGAATTACCCCAACATCATGTGATCCTTCTTCTGATTTTTCACTGTCACTCTTGGCGTCTTTTGTAGCGCTTTTGCAAAGTTCTGTATGATAGGCTCTACAGAATTTCAAGTGTGAAGGGCAAGTTATTTCCAGCATTCTCCGTTGTTATTTGCATAATGAGCTTGAAGGGAAATCGTGCTCCTTGGTGTTAGAACAGTCAAGATTGGGTTTGGCATTTCTCTTGTTGACTGTAAGTTGCATTCACAAAGTTCCTTGCCCAGCATTTCCAGGCATGTAAACCCCTTCTTAATAAAATATGCAGATCTGATTTGTTCTTATCTATTCAAATCTGATTAGTGTGCTAGACAATTTGCTGGGAGTGCAATATTATATATGTTTTGCATATTATGTTTTTCCACCCATGAAAACACTGTAACTATGACCATATAAGCATCAAACAATGTTCCCAATAGCTTGAAATATGACAGTCAGCAACAGCAAGAAATATCCAAAGTGTTCAATTAAATATTGCAGCCAAATCTAAAAGTGTGTCTAGAAGTCAGATTTACAGTAGAAATGTGTCTAGAAGTCAGATTTACAAGAGAAGAAACCTACAGCAGTCAGTTAACAGGGTTATAAAGGAGATATAAAACAAGAAAGTGAGTTAAACCATGCCCATAGCCAAGATAGAAAACAACTAAAATTGCTGGGCAGTATCCTTCCATCTCTAACTGCTGAGTGGAGGGATTTCCTAATTGGGAGCATCTGTGGGGTGTATATCACATTGTTGGGCACCATTAATATATATTGGTAAGCATATACCTGTTGTGGACAGCTTGTTACTACTCTTGGGAGACCTCTACAGCAAGGGAGACTACATTACATGTGTTGGGAAATGTTCCATGCTTCAAATCAGCTACTGTCACTTCCAGGCATATTCCTATTGCTTTATTAATAAATACATCAATTTATATTCCTTGCTGGTCTTATGCATTTCTAGTTTGTCAGGGTATTTGCTACATATATTATCCTCTTGTTAAAAGTACATGAACTTTAGAATTGGGTGTTGAAACAAGCATGGTAAAATATCTTGATATACAAGCAAACATATTCAGAATTATAATAGACAGTCCGAGAATCAGATCTGAAGTGCAAAGTTTCAAACAGTGAGTAAACTAGTGGGTTTAGGAAGTGCTTGAAGGAAGTACAAAACCAAACAAGTGAACATACAGGAGTAAAACTTAGCGAACTTTCCCTTTGCAGTAAAAAGGATATTACAATCTTGGAAATGATGATTGCATAAAAGCATCCAACAAGGCAGGAAATAATAAACTCAACTTGTGCAGAAATGTAAGAGTGTGTGTACAGGTAAAAAACTTCCCTGAAAATGTTAGATGTACAGGTAAGGAAATCTAACCCAGAAAATAAGTTTTTGAATAGAAACTTAATGAATTTTCTAATTCTGCACCCTAATTAGAAAATTGCTCAATAAACCTAACTGAACTTTGACTGTATGCAATATTTTTTTACTTAACTTAGATACGCTGTGCAATCTCTTAGAACTGGAATCTAAGTATAACTTTATGGAATCCTATTTATAGCTGGTGCATGCATGTGCTTCTTCCCTGAAAATGTTGCAATCTCTTAGTACTGGAATCTAAGTATAACTTTATGGAATCCTATTTATAGCTGGTGCATGCATGTGCTTCTTCCCTGAAAATGTTAGATGTATAGGTAAGGAAATCTAACCCAGAAAGTAAGTGTTTGAATAGAAACTTCATGAATTTTCTAATTCTGCACCCTAATTAGAAAATTGCTCAATAAACCTAACTGAACTTTGACTGTATGCAATATTTTTTTACTTAACTTAGATACGCCGTGCAATCTCTTAGAACTGGAATCTAAGTATAATTTTATGGAATCCTATTTATAGCTGGTGCATGCATGTGCCCTCACCGCTGAAAGCCTGTAAATAAAGATGTGTAACCCACCTAGTCTATTCTACTGTTGTGCCCTCATCCACAGATCATCATGCTGCAAAGAAATCAAAGCTGTGCAGATTTGCTGAGTGTGTCATGCTGCTGTAGAAGACTATCCGATGTACACTTTCTAACACTAGCTTGTTGTCGCAACTAATGAACAGTTAAACTTGAGTTGTAGCAGTATGATACATTCACAAACAAGATAAGATGAGATTATTTCGTTGATGTACAACAAATTACAACAAAAAGTAGGTCAATGGGACTAAAGAGTACATCTAAGAACATAAATTACAGTGTAGGAGTGCAAAAGCAACTTGTAGAACGACGCTGAAATCTCTAAGCACATAACTACCAGCTTAACATCTAGCTAATAAAGCTAATAAGGTTAATAAAGAAGCATAAGAAATAAAGTATGGGTACACAATATGATGCAAAGACACTAGAGAGCTATAAGAAGAAGGCACTCAATGCTGTAGCTAATCAAGAAGAGATGATGTTAACAAGTACAGGACCAGATGCCGAGGATAAGTGCGGAGACGTCTCCCCTTAGTTTCATCAAATGAGGGAAATGAGGATAACATGGATGTAATGGATGGATGAGGATCAAATGAGGATAACATGGATGTAATTTTGTGCCAAATTCAAATTTCTTGCTCTTTTAAAGCCAGGACTCAGAATATAGTACTTGACCTGAACATAAACTACAACCCAAAATGGCTGACTGGAATGTACAAAATAAAAAGCCTAGAGAGGTATCTCGCTAAGATAATGAATTGATCAACTATGCACAGGAAGATAAATAGGATACCTGTTCAAATTTGGGGATAAATTTGAAATCATAGTATGTATTTACAGCCTGTGAACCACTTAAGAGTTAACTTCACTAAACTAAACAAGGACCAAGAAAGAATCTTTTTAGGCAATTGACTTGAAATTTCACTTGATTGTTTGGTTTGAGAAGTTCTAGAGTAATTTTCTATTCTTTCTTATCACAGTTTTCAACTAAAACCTTGCTCAACACTCTATTTTATTTGCAGATCTCTTAAGACCTTAATGCTGGATGAGAGTCAAATTAAAGAGGAAAGTAGCGACTCGATACACGAACTTGCTCTTAACAATTCTTCTTTGGAAGTCTTGAACTTCTACATGACAACATTAGAAATGATAAATATCAGTGTTCTTGAACTAACAGTAACAAATTGCCCCTCACTAACATCCTTGAAGGTTGGTGACTGTGATATAATGGGTATGAAAGGTGTTCTGAATAAGGCAATTGCATTCGAGGAGTTTGGTGGTGGGACATTTAACATCAGTGAAGATCATCCAACAGAAATCAATATGTCCCAGATGATTAAATTTCCTCCAAAGATGACATCATTGCTAGGATTAAACTTCATGATGGAGGCTAAGATGCTTGCTATATTCCCAAGAGCTTTTGCCCTTAAGAGATTGGATCTGCAGTATACAATTTTGAGCACAAAAAACCTATGAAACCGGATTCGTCCAAAAGGGCCTGCGTGTCCTGTGTCCGCGTGTCGGACGCGGACACACTGACAAAACGTGTCCGACACGTCTTTGCAGCGTGTCCTGTTTTCTGACACGCGTGTCCGAGCGTGTCCTGTTTTCGGACACGCGTGTCCGAGGACTGTCAGTGCATGTCCGGAAAACAGGACACTTTTTCCACTAAAAAAACGCCCAGAATTGCTTTAAATCAAAATTTTCACTTTCTTTTTATCATTTGCAAGTGTGGAGAGGGTTCTAAAGTGTGTTTGGTGTGCAGGTGAAGAAGATTTGAAGGATTTAAATGTGTAATTACTAATGTTAAATGTGGATTGATTTTGATTTCTATTGAATATTTGTAAAAATTTGGATCTATATGTCTATATTTTTAATATATATAATATTTAAATATATATATATATATATATATATATATATATATAACGTGTCCTACGTGTCCTGATTCCGGGGGTCACCGTGCCCGTGTCGGACACTCGAATCCCCGTGTCCTTCGTGTCCCGTGTCCCCGTGTCAGGTAACTTAGCAAAAAAACATTGTCAGCTGGCTGGGCTCTGTCCTAATCTTGAAATTCTTGAGGCAAGATCCTAACCTAGAAATTCTGACTGCTAATTTATCTTGTTTTTCTCTTTATTGATGTTAATTGTAGGTCTCCTTTAAAGAAAAAATACTTGCACGCTTTCATACACACACATCTTCCTCCACAACCCTTCTATAGAAAGAACTAATAAGCATTGGAATGTTGGGAATATTTCGTTGTATGGTAAGATGCAGGGATGCTTTCTGTTTTGTTTCCTCATTGATTACATCAATGTGATTAAAATGAGAACTTAATGTTTGAGTGGCAACGTAGATTTTGATGATTTAGAATGATATTTAAAGTTATGCTTTCAGTATGCTTGTGTGAGTACTTTGACTTAGTGGAGGCACTTCTGCCAAGTTGATCTTCAATTCTTACAGCTTTTATACAAACTCTAAAAGTCAGTGGTTCCTGTCATTTGTAGTATTTATAGTATTTTCTAATGTGGAAATTATTTTTGACATTACAGTCCTCTCATTGTCATTAGAAATAAGAATGGAATATGTTGCCGCCTTTCACACACCTGGGTCACATGGCAGAAATCTTCAAGCCACTCTGTGTGTCCTTGGGGGCAATTTTCAAGTCAAGGTTGTCACCTTGTTCTTGACTCCTCCGTTTAGGCTCAACTCCTAACGAAGCCAAGGGGGGTAGACCCTATTAAGTTACTAAGGCTAATTACTTAGTATGGTGATGTTAAACTGAGTGAATTACTTAGGAGTTTGAAATTTAACCATAAACAACCATAGATGACAAGATACAAAATGAGTGCACGAAAGCACAATGCTGAGACACAATATATATATATATATATAGCAAGAAAATAACCAGTTCCTTAAAATGGAGTCAAAAGGAAATCAATGTACTTGCATGTGCTTGGAGTGAATGTTTTGCAATTGCCTCTTGGTACGTTTTAAGTTAATGTGAAATATGAGTTGAATAAAATTAGGTGAAGGGGTGGGCTCTAGATATACCCGAGAGTACTTGGAGTATGTCCAAAACTAAACCTTCACGGCTACCCGCAAAGAATATGTGGGCTGAATAGAGTCTCTGGGGCTATTGTTCATAACGCACCTGTTAGGGTGTGACAGAGATCGACACCCCAAGGTCACTTTTCAAGAGTTCCTACTTCCTTTGGGTATTTTGCCACCATAATGGTTTGACCTAGGTGTTGGATTTTCACCTGATGGTTTGTCAATTTGGGAGAGTGAACCCTAATTATACTAGTCACTCAAGTGCTTTTGATACAGCTTGACTGATCAGACGAACCATAGCCAAGTGCAGAGCATACACACCGGAGTCTGTCAATTTTAGTAAATTTTGAGATGGATGTTCTTGTTAAAAAGAAAACCCTCCAGGAACCTCTTTCGGTCCAAGTGGACCTCAATCGGGGAATCAAGGAGGGGTTGATTTTATTATGATTACTGAAACAAATGATGATAGGAAATGAAACATAAAAAGATAAGCAAACCACAATTTTCTAATTAGACTACCACGAACCTTTCTTCACCTTTCAGCTCAAAACGAGGCTCGTGGGGTAAGTATTAAAGTTACTTTGAAACTAATAGAAATGGAATATGGAATTGATTCCAAATCAAAGTATACTACCCTGCAGATTAGTACTACGCTAGATTGAGAAAAGATGAACAAAAAACAAAAAATGACATGGACGCAAATCCCCCCAGGGGGATGGGGAATGGGCTCGAAAGAACCTATTCAGAATTATTTTTATTACCAGCGGTTACAATATCATCAAATTGATATGATGCCTCTTGATTCTTATACAGAATGAAACCAAGATCTTACAAAGTGCAAAAATTAAAGATTTCAATAAAAAAGGGAGACCCCTGAGGGGATTCAGAAGGCCCAAAAGTCACTTTCGAACAACAACTCCTCCTCTTTTCTATTATACCTGCTAAAAACTAACAAGCTTATTAGACTGAAAGTACCTTTGGGTCAGCTTACTTTTAACCAAAAAAAAACTAAGTTAAAACTAGTTAAAAATGGGTAAAAAGGGAACCAAGGAAAGCAAGGAAAGCTTGCTTTCCTTGGGATCTTGGATTGCCTTTTAGGAAGCCAATATGATGTGCACTTACTGCTAGATTTATCTTTTATAACAGGAAAACAGAAATCTAATGCATGCAAGCTACAAATTCTCTTTAAAATTCCATGCAAAAGGACAATTTCCCTAAAGCTAGATCTAGAATGCTTATGAAACCTTTTAAGAAGAAGATCTAGATTATGGGCTATGAGGAGATAGATATATGTTAAATTTACTTTAAGATAATAGATCTAAACGATATCAAAGTTGTGAACAAAGTAACTAGGTAAAAAAATTGATTTTGAAGGAGGAAAAGGAGAAGGGAAGTGCTTGTTGCTGAAGCAGATCTGCAATGGAAACTTGTTAGTGGAATACAGAGGGGCAATGTCTTCACAAAGCTTTTGGATGTAGAATGGAGTCAAACTAGATCCACAGCTCGTCCAATCTTTGCTACCTGAAAGCTAAACACACAATCCTGCACGAAACCTCATGAGATCTGGATATATATATGAAAAAGAGACAAGAATTACATGCAAATAAACTTATTAAACATGTATAATCTAGATATTCTAACATATATGCTATGAGATATAAGAAAAACAAGTAACCTTACTTGCCCAACTATACTCCTATTGATTCAAGTGAATCGTTCAAGCCAGACAGGGTTCAAATGCAGAATTTGAGAGAAAAGCCGGCAACATCAATGGCCGCAAGACAATGCTTAATCCACACATATGAGAGCATTACACCATTTGGCCTCCAAAGCTTCTTTATTTCAACAATCAAAAGATTACAACAGTATTACAATAGCAAGCCCTTCAATCCAACTCTAACTAGCCTGGAAGAAGCAGCCTGAGCTTTATTTATACAAAAAATAGGAGATCCAGCCCAGGGGGGCACAAATCCCAAGGAGATAGACCACTGTAACTGAAGGAGAGTCCATCAATGCCTGATCTGTGTCTACCTAAGCCAGATCTGAGTCTCACTGAGTGCAATTGTCAATCGGAGAGCTGATCTGACTGACGCCTCAACCTGTTGACTGAAGCATCCACCAAAACTCATCCAGATGAGCCAAAATGTGTGGAGGAGAGAGGGAGGGCGAAATTCCCCATAAAGGATGCTGAAGATCAACTCTGGATTTGATTTGATCACCTCCTTCAGTCAAGGATTTGTCAGATCCAGTCAATCTGGTTCAGATCTGACTGATTTCAATCAAATCGGCTGAGAATCCACTGATCTATGATTCTGGATTTGCTCCATTATTCATCAATTTATTAATCAAAATAATCAATAATTGATTTTTGGGGCTTTCTGACCTGAGTGATGGAAAATCACTCAAAACTAGGAAATAGTGGATCCATGGGTTTACATGGTGCTCTTAGCTTGAAAATGAGCACCTACATGACTGAAACAGATTATTTGGCCCACTTTTATTAGAAAATCAATTTTTCCAATTAAACTATTAAAAAATAGCCTAAGTTTTGGAAAAATTAGATTTTAATAAAAAACACTGAAAAAACTAAAAATTTGAAAAATTGAAAAAACCTAGGGGGACTTAGACATGTTCATATGACTCAACCATGATGTCTAGCATGTTTATACATTGACACATAGACTCTAATAATCTCAATAGGCCTAAATGCCAAGCCGACCACCCCAACTTTGGAGGTATGGAGTGAAAAACTCAGAAATTATCAATCGTTTATTCAACAACCAATAATAACCAAGGGAAAAAACACCCTGGGCTGATCGGATTGACAAATAAAGTCTAAGAGACCGAGTCTTTTACAGACACTATCATGCTAGAACATTTATTACAATTCCCCCATGGGGTATAAACATGTGATATAGTACAACAAGCACTTCCTAGAAGTACTTCCAAAGGTCTTCTGAAGTCCGAACAAGTTATCCTTGTTCGGTTCACCAGGCTCACTTGATAAAAAACCACTAAGTACAACTTAGGTGGTAACAAAATAGAAAATGTTAAAGTCAATTATTTGAATAGATTTGCTATTAGTATTTACATGTAGAGCTGCAATATGAGAGATAATGCCAGTATATTTCTCATACTTACCAGACTCGGAATCGACAATAAATCGACGAGGCAAAAATGTGCAAGAAAGTATAAAATTCCATAATAAGCAATCATGGTTAAGGCCCAATATCTAACCCACATGTCAGATATTCCAGTATGGGATGATGACTACCTCAAGTGGTTGAGTTGGAAATCAAACAGGGCACTAAAGCTACCTCCGAATGTGATACAAAGAATGCCAGCACCTTCTGTCAGCAATGTAAGGGCAAAGTGCCAACTATAACGAACCATCCAAACAATATAATCTGAGGGGAATCTAGAGATTTCTATACCATGAAGATACGATATCCCCAGCATAAATACCAGAATTACATTTGGACAAAGGATTCCTTGCAAAAGGTAAGCACCATCTTTTGGCCATTAACCCATCAGAAAATTTTGATAGCTGAGAATCTAAAGAAAATAGGGATCCATCAATCATAAGAAAATGTAAATAGGAAGTTACTTTGGAATTAACATCCTTAGAAACCTCCCTAAAACTCAAAATCTATCAAAAAGAGTGAAAAATCAAGCTACAGGAGATTTTGTAGCGCTTTTGCAAATTTCTGTGTGATAGGCTCTACAGAATTTCATAATTTCCAATAGTGGTCTTGTTACTTGTAACTTGCATCCAAACTTGTACTACTTTTTAAGTAACCTTTTAGTTTCAAAATAATACAAACTTGCTGCAGAAACTTGCTTTGTCTCCAAATTTGGGAACATTCATGAAATGGCTTCTTGAAACCCTTCTATACCTTGATCATCTAAATATGTACTGTGCTCTGTCAAACCTGTGACACTGCTCCTGTAAGTTGTTCTAACCTATTACTTGTTTGGCCTCTGTGCTTTTCTTAGATCCATTTCACATTCCAACATCTTCCCTGTCTATATATATTCTTATTATCTTTCATAAGCTTATGAGACAAATCAAAAAGTTTATTATGATTTGTTACAAATTTGTGCATTCTTCTTTTGATCTCAACATTCCCCCTCTGTAGTTTTTCATTCTCCAATTTTAGATGCTTAATAACCTCCTAGGAATTCTTGAGATTCCTTTGGATTGCATTTTTTGTCTTGGCATTCTTATCTTTTGACTGGTGTAATAGGGCAACCCAAAAAATCTGAAAACTAAAAAATAAAGCAACCCAAAATCTGAAACTAACAAGCCAATAACTACAATGATCTTCAACAGTTAACACCACCAATAGTTTTGAGGATAGAAGTGGTGGAAAGAGTAGATCAAGGCACATTTTGGCAATCATTGGCTCATGAAAAAGCCCAGATCAAATGCCTAGGCACATGTAAGGTCAGTTCTGGGCACATAAAACAGTTAAATTTTGGGGAACAGCAGCAGACAACCACCTGTTGACACTGAGCAGCAATTCTGGGCAGGTTTAGCCTGGTTTGGCCACCAAAACAACAACAAAGAAGCCCCAACTCCTAAGGAGAACATTTTAGGATAACAACAGTCAAAAGCAACCTTAAAACCTTGTCTTTGTACCCTAGAATAGCAACAAACAGTGGTGAAACTTCACTAGTTTAAGCATTCTCGACATCAAGAATGATTCTCCCGTAGCAGCTGCTGGTTATTTGTAATGGCATCCTGTAATAGAATCCTATGAAGAGTGGTGTCGTACCCTCTTGGAGTTTCTTCCCTAAATGTTCAAAATGTACCCTAATTTAGGACAAGAGCTTGTTTGATATTTCTCTTAAAGCTCTTATAGGTTTTATTGATGAAATGTTTCATCCAAAGGAGTATCACTGCATAAAAGAAGCCCTTGTTTATACTTTATTGGAGGTGTGCCCTATCATGGGGTATTGCTTTTGTACCTTTTCCTTTGTTGGGTTTTTCTTTATGAAGCCAAAAGCATGTGACTATCATTTGGAAGTAAACTAACATGGAGATTCTGTGTTACTTGGAAGTTACTTCTATCATCCACATTTGAGGCCATACCCTTGGATGTTTGGCTCTTGGTAGCTTCTAGAACTTGATTGGATTACTTTGTGGACATCTCTTAATTGCATGCGGGTTTCCAGCTTCTTTGTGGACATTACTTATTGAGGAAGTTTCCTTTAAAAAAATCCCTTAGAAGCTAGTACATGGACTCACTCAATTTGTTGCGCTTCTACCTAGACATCACTCTTTCCTAAGATGTATTTACTGTAAACACACATACTTCACAGCCATAAGAAATTACTGTCTGCTAATAAAGCCTCCAGAGTCCATACAATGTACATAGGCAAGCCATCCAGAACCTATAGTGTAATTGAAATAGGAAATCTAATAACAGAGATTATCCCTTATTTTACTTAGTGTTGTCATCAGATCTGCTCCAACAAAATTTCAGTTTCTGGCAGCATCCAGAAGTCAAAGTGACCACTCAGGTTTCAACTTGAATACCGAGATCAGATGGAAAAGCACTCACGATGGCACTCATGTGGAAGAAAAGTAAGTTTTGGAATGTAAATGTTAAAATTGCATTAAGCTCGATAGCATTCACAAAGAACCAAGCATTTTGCATTTAAGTTAAGAATGTCTCCACCAGGTGTGCATGTAAAGAAGTACCGAATGTATCTCCAAAGAATAAAGCCCAAGCCATCGAGCTTCCAGATGTCACACTAAGCATCAAGGAGTGAATACTAAGTTTCCAACATTAAACATCTATGGGCAATGTCTATGGGTTGGAAGATATGCATCACACGTGGATGAATGTTTCAAACCCCTCAACATATTCATTTTAAGCAGAAATACTATGATTTCATGTCAGTATCATGAAGATCATAAGCTCCAGAATCCACTTACATTGATGCAGAAATTTTATTGTGTAAATTGTTAATATTAAACAATGAGCAATTAGGGTTCAACGTGATTATGAAATTTCAGATTCTGATTAAATTGGTGCTTGCAGTGAACAATAATTAATTAAATCATTTACCAATAGTTGTCGATCCATGGTTTATCAAAGGAAAGGCATGTGGAGAACTGAACAAAATGTACAATGAGGTGAGGTAAACCGTGACAAATCCAGAGATAGTAAGACATTGGAGTAATAAGGTCCAGGAAGCAGTTCATTCTCAGGCTGCTCTTGTACATTTCATGATCAAGCCTTCTTCACCAGATTCGACAAAATGACTGTTTAGCTCGACATCTGAAAATCCTCATGCCCCTTCTTTGATCTGGTTTTCATATCAAAATCGCTATATGCTAAGGAAATAGTTTTGGTATTGAAGAGGTAATGAAGAGCA
Organism: Pseudotsuga menziesii; assembly: GCA_001517045.1. Taxonomy (NCBI): domain Eukaryota; kingdom Viridiplantae; phylum Streptophyta; class Pinopsida; order Pinales; family Pinaceae; genus Pseudotsuga; species Pseudotsuga menziesii. The sequence goes on along the minus strand of LPNX010301040.1, from coordinate 15,664 downwards.
TAAATACCACAAAACAGAAATCCACAAGAGCATAGGAATGCATATCCAAAAAGAAACATTTGATATTCTCTCCAGTTTGATAATCATCCAAGGCTGCTTCTTTGAGGCAGAGCAGTCGGTTGGAGAGAAAATTTCAAACAAAAGACAGTCATAAAAAGACAATTGTACTTTGGAAACAAACATTTCATACATGCTGGATGAAGAACAGGTGGTATAAAATATTAGGCTAAAAAATCATATCCAGATTTTATGGCAATGGTATATCCCAAATTTTATGGTGAGAATCAACAAACACGGGATTATTCCAGATATTTAGTGTACAAGTGCAATTTCCAGAGCATTTGAAGATTTCGAAGCAGAAGATTAGCATCAAATATTTCCAGCTTTTGAAAATCGAGCAATTCTAGTGTTCTTGTGATTAATTCGATATTTATTGTTAGAATTAGATTCAAAAAGTAGGTAACAGCCCGAATAGTCTAGAAATTCCAAAGTCTTATATATTTGATTGATTTTTGTAATAGAGGGGGGGAGTTTCAACCGAGGGCTGAGACAGTATTGGCAGATTCGTGTATGCACATATACTCTGTTTTTCTTAATATCCATAGCTATTTTGAAATAATTGTGATCATATGAGCTTGTTTTGCTTAATAATTGAATTACATATTGTCATTATTTTGTCCTGTGCATGGTCTTATTAATCCATGGCAAGATTCTCTTGATTAGTATGCAATTATCTTTAATACTTGATGTGGAACCTGATTCATGTCTTTCACGAAGTTATGCTCATAACTATGTCTTATTAATATCCATTCTCTACTGGTACATTCCCTGCTTGATCTCTTAAATGTATGTTTGTTTATAAACTTTCATTCCTAGCTATCCGTTACATGTTATTAAAGATTTCACCAGCCATGCTCCTTATGCAGTCAAGGTGCATCATTTAGTGATAACACTTAGTATCCACACATTTCCAAAACTTGAACTTCCTATGTTTTTAGATGCCCCACAATATGGGGGATTTTTCAAATGTATAGATAGGAAACAGGGAACCCCCAGGGCCCATACCAACTAATCCAACTAAAGAGGAAGAGCAATATGATGCTAGTCAGAATATATAAAGGCCACGATTACACAGTCTACTTACCAGGCCTGCCATAGTGATAGTTCCCTATGCTAAAATGATCAAAAGGATCAAACCATACCAACATTGAAAAGAAAAGGTAATAAACTATTATACAATAAGGGTAGATGTTATAGCTTCATTTGAAACTAGACTAGCACCCTAGAAACATAATACAAATTCCATCTCAGATCCTAGATCGTAGATCAAAGTGCAATACCCCATATTTCTCTTCCCTTAACATAATTCCTCATTCTGAAGCAAAAGAGGCTTCTGGAGAGAAGGGCACCCGCGGGCAAACAACCGGTCCTATAAAAAGTATAAAGAGGGGGTTAACACATAAGGTTGGTTCCCTTTTAAAATATGTAAACTTCAATAGGAAAATCCATGGCAGAGTGAGTAGATCCACATCCAGAGTAGTGATCAAACAATTAACACAATCGAGATTAGCAGGTAGGAAAGGATAGTTGTGTTTGCAACCAATTAGAACTAGAGAACATGAAGGCAACCCTCTTGCAATGTGATTTTGCACCTCACGTGACGCTAGACGATCTATCAGTATAGCCAAAAAGATGCCTATCAGGATCCAAGGCTAGATCTAGAGGAAGGCACTTGAGGAAGAGCAATATGATGCTAATCAAAATATATATAGGTCATGATTACACAGTCTAGCTACCAGGCCTGCCATAGTGATAGTTCCCTATGCTAAAATGATCAAAAGGATCAAACCATACTGACATTGAAAAGAAAAGGTAATAAACAATAAGGGTAGATCCATCTCAGATCCTATATCATAGATCAAAGTGCAACCCTAATATAAAATTCAATCAAATAAACCACCACTCCCTCAGTAGAAGACAAAAATATAGAAATAGAAAACAGAAAATTAGAAAGACGTAGAGGTTAAATAATCTATCTGCACTGAAAAGTCTGCAGATAGATACAAACCCAAGCTAGTTGTACAATGATTTGCTTTGACCAAACTTACAAGCAAGTGTTCAGGCAGCTGTATTTCTTACCCCGACCTCGTGCTGCCATTGCGTTGGTAAACCTCCTAAGAATTTGCCTTGTAAGCATCCCCATCTTGTCCTAGTTTTCGCTGATAATCCCTAGTTAGAGATCCTGGGATGATAAGCTGCGAACTGCACTTCTTACTTCATGCATACAGAGGAGGGAACTTCTCAATGAACAATCCACTCCATTGAAAGGGAACAAGGAACTTATTTAAGTTAAGCATACGCAACCATTTAGGTAACCCTCCGTTTAGCAAAGGCACTTCATGTGCATACGTAACTATTTAGGTAACCATACATGTACCAAAGGCACTTCAATGTTGTGCAACTCAGTACTAGCATACGCAACAAGGAACTTATATGTGAATCATCCACAAACTCAATGCATGTTGTAAACACCTCATTCCTAGTGTACACAACAGCAGGAAACTTATATGTCAACTATAACTTCCAGCCCCATTGAAAGGGAAAAAGTAGCTACATTCTAAGTTGTGAAACGCTTTCCTGACATACGCCACAGCAGGAAATAATCTCTTCACTTCTATGACCAGAAGTTGATAGGTATGAATATGGTATGATCACAACAGTATGAGTTCTAGCTTCATGAATGCGGATATGTCATAAATGTGTATATAAAGGGCATAATTGATGTTAAATAAGCATATCATATATAACTATTATGGAACCAATGTAAGTTGTAAGTGATATGTTTAACCTTACATATTATGTGTAATTATTAATATAGGTAATATTCTATTACACGGCTTTCCCTGTAATTACCTAATATTGGTACAGTTATAACACAGAGAAGAGTTTAATCTCCATAGTAATAACCATAACTAAGCTATCGTAATAAGCAGTGCTTACTATCATATTCAACGTATAGGTTGTTTATACCAGTACATATCACATGCTCGTATTTATTAATAGATTTCCAGATTAAGTACATTATAAGCATTACTAATAACGCGTGTAATTGATTACGGAAAAACACATAGGATTAAAGCTCATCAACACATATAAGCTTATGAAAGCTGTGAAAAGTCTACATATAGAAGAAGAAACTAACCTATAATGTCTGCAGATAGAAATAACCTTGAACAAATGCAGAGATCTTCCACTTAGGAGTCAACTATTGTGAAATTGTTTTCCATGAATCCACTGTAAAAACACAATTTGCATGAAATCAAGCTTGATGCTAAGCCCTGACTCTTATATAGGTAAAAAACATCCCCAAATATGGAGTTTGGACCAAATCGAGTACAAAAACGACTAAATCTCCACGTTTTTCTCAGATGTGGACCAAATCGACAGACACGGGATGATTTGGTAAAAGATAGGAAGGTAAAATTGCTCCACAAACCCAATTCGAGGACGAACTAAGTTCATTTTACCCATTTTACCCAAATCGAGGACGAAATTTGACCAGTTTACCCAAAGATCCATAAATCAGGGGCGAAATACCAAAATTTTTAACCTATCAACCATAAATTTGGGCGAACCATCTCCGTTTCTCCTCCAAAACTGGAAATTTCTGGTGATTTGACCTCCATTACTGAAGAAATCTGCGCGAATGTCAAGATTTTCCCCATCGACGGGTGGGCTAAATTCCATTTCATCAATTTTCACAGTTTAACCACGCAGGCTATTTAATTTGGGGAAATTTTATATATAATAAAAAATGGGCTAATTTATTAAATTAAAAAACCATTTTAATATTAAAAATTCGCCCACCTTTTTTTGGGCACCCCTTAAATTCGTCTATGGGCTATAATTTGCCCCTAAAATCATCCCTGGTCCTCTGTCCTCAATTATTCATTCCTTCCAAAAGGTGGTTGAGGCAATTAATGCCTTGGGCAGAGTAAGGCATGGAGTCAAATTGCTTGTCTGAGCAAGTCTGCGCCGACTTTAGCCTAGTAAGGCGCGTTCTTGCAGAAGGGTGACTTTCCAATTTCCAAGATCCGCCTGCGGAAGGTGGGAAGCAGAAAGAGAAAAGGCGAAGAAAAATTATAAGGAAAAGTTAATGTTCTGATTTCCGACTTCTGAGGCCAAAAGGCAGAAAGCGGGATTCGGAAGGATAGAGAAAAGTTACGTCGAAAGTGTAAGTTCCCGATTTCGACTTCCACAGCGGAAAAGTGGAGGGCGAAAAATGGGAGAATTTAAGTTGATCAAGGCCATTAAATGTTTCTTCGCACATTTATGTTTTCGATTTCCGACTTCCGAGGGCAAAAGGCGGAAAGCAGAAGTGCGTAAGTGGAAGGTTGGCAGAGCGCTTCGTTGAAATGTTGAAGTTCTGATTTCCGACTTCCAAGAGAAGAAGGCAAAAAGCGAAAGTGCGGAAGCGGAGGTGTGGAAAGGGCAAGGTTAGTTCAAAAATGGCCATTCTGGACGCAGAATGGATAATTGAAGGGCGGAATGACTAGCATAGTGGTTCTAAACTTGAGATGAATGTTGGAGAATAGGTTAACGTCCATACCTAGTGTTTATCAGAAAAACAAAGAGGTTCTTTAAGCAATTTTTTTAAAATTATCCACATTACGGGGTATGGGGACATGACAGTGAATTTATATTATACTATTGAAAATGCCACTTTTAAGTAGCTGGACCGATTGGCCAACTGGGCCAAATTTTGGGCACTATTCCACCTCCTCAAGCTTGCAGTTGAAAACAATATTCAGTCAATCAGGATTATGGGTGATTCTCAGACTGTTATCAAATGTATGAACAACACAATGAATATTCAGAATCTCTACCTTGGGCTCCCTCTCCAAGTCAGCATTAAGTGGGATGATATCTCCAAAAGTAGGGCTTGCTTAAGATGTTGTGGCCTCGAAAGGCCCCTCCAAGATGGGTCCATCGTCTCCAAATGGGCGATATGTGCTAGGACTAAGAGTCTCCCATCTCAATCAACCAATGAAATCTTCTCAATATGTCATGTGTCCACAAATCATGGCATCTCATCCAAGGACAATGTATCATGCCCCCACGTGTAGTCCTCAAGTAATCACACAGGTAAAGAGTACCTGGCCCTCACACATAGAAGATGAATTCTGGATGGCTCATAGAAGAATTCGGGATATCAATTCTGGTCCAGGGCTCATAGAAGAATTCGAGATGGCATCTCAGTTGCTCTCAGTCACAGAGTGACCCAACTCAAAGCCATATGTGGATATTCGATAGGTATATTTTGGATTGTTTTAGTTTTATTCCCAGAGTATTTGTGACAACATTTTTTTGAATCTATGTAACAAATGAGATTCAAGTTGATCTCTATCATCAAGACATTTCCGAAGAAAGTATTTCTATAGAAATTTTTGGAAATTGCTTTTGCTATATACATGATCTTCCATTATAGAAAAAACTAAGTAACCAGATGAATGGCATCCAAAAATATAAAGATTTCAAAAAGTAAAACCAATTAAAAAAACAATAAGTTTAAATCTAACAGTAAAAAAACATAACAATACCCACATAATAATTACACAAGAATCTCCCTCTAGTTAGAAGCTTAAATAAGATGGATCAAATTCCACTCCCAAAACTATTTAGGCAAGTTTTCAAAGCTTAAACAAGATAGATCTATCAATCTTATATAATATAAAATACAAAATATAAAAAAATGAAGTTGAAATAAAAAAACTCACACGAGCATGAGGCCTATGAGAGAGTAGCAACTATGAATATAAAGCAAGAAAAACTCCTCACTCAAAATAAATTAGAAACCCTCAAGAGTATAAGTCGACATCTGGCAGCAAAGTTACTATGAATCTGATAAGGTGAAGTAAAGGAAAATAACTTTGAAATTGAAGATCTTTAAAGCAAGGACGAGGCTCCAAAGCAGCTACTAAATTAAGAGAAATTTCAACAATTCTATCTAGTTTATTCTAGATAGATGCTATAATTACTCTAGCTATACTGGCCTGTTAAATCAACCCATTTCAAAAAACAAACAACCAACAGTATGATGATGATGAGAGTGATGAGCAGAAGAGTATTGCAGTAGTAATGTTTAATATGACAGTGATGACATGGTTGATGAGATGATGTGGCAGTGAGCACACTTGACAGTGATATGTGTGTATGAAAGTGTGTTGTGACAGTGAGCTTTAATTATAAAAGCAAGCTTGTCTTGCTTTTGAGATTAGGATACCTCAAACCCTTCTTAGTAGGGTCTAAGAAAACCAGGCAGGGTCCTGGATGCAGAGTAGGTGCTCTATGTATAAGTAGGTGTTGATTTTACCTCACGATTGTAGCCGAACCAAGACTAATATAAAAACATTACAGAATTATATGGTGTTGTGTTCTTTTGTGTTATGGTTCTTGATGATTCAAATGCTTATGATATATGAATGATGAAGTGAAATTTATTTAGGAAATGATTATGAGATTGGTAGAATAACGAAATGATGAATTGGTACTTAATTCTGACAAGTTAAGAAAAGTTGTAAAATTGCTTTACATTGATTCACCCCCCCTCTCAGTGTCTAACAGTGGCACCTTATGAAGCTTTCATTGTTATCATTATACACACTTATTTAATATAAATCCTCTTTTCAAAATATGTGGACTATTGTTGTAGGGACCTTCTCCTTTGGACAATAAGGAATAGTAGATGGTTGTGGCGACAAACTTTTCCTACTAAAAGTATTAGTTTCCCAAAGAGTTTTCTTTTGACACTTACAAATTAATTAATTTCATTTTCTTTGGACCTTATTTTGTCCTAGTTGTTTGACATATCCTTGCAAGTGTGGGTAAATTATTTGTTGTGCACTTCATAGTCAATGGCACATATGTTTCTCACCTCAAATATACAGTGGGATGCATTGTTGGTGTTAAGGTGAGTAATATGCTCTTGAAAGTCAAGTCTATTACAAATTTGTCAACCTTTGCATATGGTTATGTTAGGGCATTGACATTATGGTTTTCTCGTATTCAACACATGACTTGTGGAGGATTTACCATCTCTTCATCTACATATACTAAAGGAGAAAAAGAGAGAAATTTTGGTAGAGTTGTGGAATGTATGTGGACATGATCACTACAAAGATTGTTGATCACTATTTTACTCGCAAATTAAAAATGAGGAAGAATGTCTTTATTATTTTTTGGAGATGGTGGCTTACCTTATGAATGTAACCATCTTGTTAGTATTTCTTTGGGTTCCTTTAAATCCAATCTACTGGGAGATATTCCATTCTCAATAACATAGATCTTTACAAAAGACAAGACTTGCGTGTTATGGTCACTTTTTCTTATATGTGGTAGGAATATATACTCTACAATGTTTTTTAGAATGCATATAATAATTATGTGTTATATAATCACATATTTACAATTAGTAATGTCAATGGTAACCCCAACATGCTTTGAATGTAAGCTCTAATTTATATCAAAAACTATCTAGTGATATGTGGCAAGACTTCCTATAGAAGCTAAGTTAGGATCGATTGGACTGTGTTATATAAATCCATCTAATGGGTGATACACTATAAAGTATAAATACATAACTATGTTTTATTTAAATATTGATATTGGGTTGAACATGAATGCTATTCTAAGGACATGTTTGCTAACAAGGATTTATTATGACATTTGCATTTAGGATTTGACAATATTTTGTATTTGGTCTCTTGATGCGTATCTCCTTCTGTGAGTTGTTATGTTCTGCTGCATTTTTGTTGTTGTTTTCCACTATTTTAGATAATTTTGTATGAACCAAGATCAGTTTCCAACATATAGGAAACATAACAATATTGTGATCAAGATACACTAGTACAAAATGGATAATTAGTGAATAAAAAAGAACTAAAATTTGGATATAAATGACTATTTTTTAGGCGATAATCGGGTGAAAAGAGATGGCTAATTTTTAACCATTAGTCGATACCTAAAAAATAGTTGTTATATCCAAAATTTAGTTGTTTTTAGTCACTAATGATCCATTTTGTAGTAATGTTGGCCAAGACGTGTCAACTAGGATAATTTATGGGAGCTTTTCGTGGATATCTTGTTTGGTTTGACCATTCTGATATAACTACTGAAAATTGTAAGGTCCTAACTATCCATCATTGAATTTTTAATATAATCCTTTTTTAGACTAGTGTCATATGAATAGAAAAGATTGACCCTTTACGAACTCATGCTTCTTTAGTTTGTTGTCATGAAAGTCTTTTCATTCTTCCCTTTTCCATAATTTGTTGAAATTATGACCATAGTCTATCCCTCACCTACTTTCTTAAGTTCTTGTCTATTTTCCTTTGACTTGTTTATTTCTCATCTTTCCTCAATTGCCAATCCTAGTGAAAGTATCTAATATTCCATTGTCATTATTGTGTCCTTACCCAACACTAGTATAAATGGTGTATGTCCTAATCCCTTCTTCCATACCATTCTATATGTCCAAAGTGTTACATGTAGTCTATTTTCCCAACATGTTATTCTTAGGTCACATACCTTGGTTAGTATTGTACTAGTATCTTATTTGTGCTTTCTACTAGTTCAATTTCTTTAGCTTATTAACTTATGGATTTTTATTGTGTATTATTTGGAATGTATTCATTAAATGCTAATAACATTTTTGTAAAATGTGTGCCCTAGTATGATTTGAATTGGACATCCAAACCTTCATAATATCTCTTTAAATAGAAACTTGGCAGTTACCTCTATTGTGGCTATTCTTGACGATCTTGATTCTTCTAGATTTTTGAATAGAGAAGTAGCTATGATGATATACATTTATTATGTTCCTTTTATTGGTAGAAAGGGCTAGTGAATTTTCACTTAATGCTTGAATGATTGCATTAGTAGCATGAGGTTTATGTCACAATTATCTTTGTTCTAGGGTTTTGTACTTGTTTTTTAGCATTACCTATATCCTATAACATTTTTAAAACAATCCTTAAATAATGTATGCCACCAAAGTCCCACACAACATTTTTTGAGCTGTTCTATTCATAGAAAAGTGTCCCATTGTTGCTCCATATTGAGCCTTGGTTATCAATTGGATATTATTGTTGACTAGACAAATTTTTGTACGATTTATCCATCTTAATTTTGTACAATTTCCCTAATAGGATTTTAACTCTTAAGGCTTTCTATCCTTTTCTTTATGCAACATTTTATTGTTGTGGTGCTTATCTGTGTTGAAAAAAGTAAATAATATTCTCTAAATATCTTCATGCTTATTGTACTATAATAAGATTCACATAAGGAAAATCCCACGCTCATTAGTTTCCTTCCTTTCCATTTTCTATTTTTGATAAATGGCATGGCCCCACCATGCTTTACTTATTTTGAGAAAGATCTCAAATTCATATTCTTGAAATAACACCAGCATAGATCCATCTTAAGTTTGGCTCTACTAAGCACTAAGAGGGATCAAATCCTTTACAGAGCATGCCCTTTAAGAGTGCTAAACTTGAGGAAATTTTTTGACCATATTCTTTGTTAAGGCACTAGGTCATTATACACCTCCAAGTGTGGTTTCTTGTACAAATTATTTTACATGAATCTTTTTTTGTAATGAAATAGTTTTTTTATTTACATCCAATCACGCTTTCTAACATTACGACCAAAACAAAAATATAAGAGAAATATTCATTGTGGAGTCCACCATACAATTGGATTGGTGAAATGTGGAATTGAGATAAGAATGAAAATTGTTTCAAGATTGTATTTTATGTTATTAATATATAGATATGTAGAGTCTTTCATTGTGAACTATCCACTACCAATAAGATTAAAAAAATATAGTAAAAAAATGCAATTCTACGGATCCCTTCATAAATTTCTGCATGAAAATTTGATTATTATCAAATCAAACATGATAATTTTCAAAACAAAATTGTAATTGCAAAAATATTAAATACACATAATCACATACGCAAGTAATAATTGTTAAATGGATATATAAATGGGTGACATTTAGCTTGTTGGATCTACATGATGTATTAATGGAATCCCTTCATTCAACCACTTCCACAAAATAGAATTGTAGACAAACATTTAATTATTAAAGATTGATTCTCCTGTGTGTGTGCATGCACACACAATAGCTCAATTTTTAATTCAATGGATTTTAAATTTAAATTTGATATATATTTATATAAATGTGCTTTAATACAATTTAGTTCATTTAATTTTGGATCCAACATGTGCTTGCTCTTGTAATTTTTTTACAAATGTTTGGGAGCCGATATGTGCCACATGAATGTGGCAAATGTGACACACCCACTAGTACAAGTGATCAATTTTGCCACGGCAAAACGTGGCAATATCCACGGAAAAGCGTGGATATTGCCACGCCTAAGTGTTTTTTTTCCCGTGGAAACAATTTCGTCGCAATAGAGACGACCCCTAATTTGCGTCGCAAGAGCGACAATGTTCTAATCCGTCGCTATATCCACGCCTGGCCGTCTCTATATCCACGCCTGGCCGTCTCTGTATCCACCCCGGGCCGTCGATGTATCCACGCTGCGCCGTCGATGTATCCACGCTGCGTCGTCGATGTATCCACGCTGAGCCGTCGCTGTATCCACGGCTATAACTGTTTTTAAAAAAAAAATACAAATGCCATAAGACCAATTCCATGTGGAAGCTGGTCATAATCCTTACATAATTAGTATACCCCCCTCACATGCATACATACATCTCGCACATCTTTATCTCATGCTTCATTACAATTTATCTCGCACATCTTCATTACATGCTTCATTACCATGGTTTAAACTTTAAACAACGACCCATAACCTCAACGTCTAAATGTTAAGCTGGTTTGGTCAGTGGTCACATGTCACTAATATATAAAGTGACCCTTATTCAAATATTTAAGTCTGCTAAACATTGGAGTGTAACACAGAAATAATAATCATCTTTTTCAACCATATAAATTGGTGGTCACGTGCCAGTCAATGCTTCACAAATGCTGTGGGATATTTTTTTGTTGTGCAAAGTGAGTAAAGTCCTTCAGATATCTTCCCTGCCTCTTCATGTCTCCAGAACTATAAAAACTTATCTCTGACAACATTCTCCACAGAGGTTCCAAAGTATGGACATCCAAAGGTCCATAGTATTTCATCCACAGAGATTTCATCTATCTCTGACAACCAACACCAACCAAATTTGTCATCCAGTTGTCAAATTTCAACCAAAGGTCCATAGTATTTACACCTCGCTGGCTCTGATACCAGATGAAATGCCTAAGAGAGGTTTCTAAGACATTTAAATCGTGCACAACTTATCTTATATGGTAAAAAGAAATACTTTACTATCAGTTGCTCATGAAGTTACAGGCACTATGTCCTTCAATGATCTTTTGGTAGGCAAGCAACAAAAATAGAACCAGAATGAGCTCAAGATGAAATCTAGATATAATTAGTATATTTCTTATTCATTTTCAATAATTAATCAAAGGACATTTGCAATTTACCTCCACATGAGGTCTCATTTTCCTCTTCAACTTTGTTCTGATGCTATCTGTGTCAAGCTTTTGTGGAGTAGATCCTGACTCTGTGTCAAGCTTTTTGTGGAGTAGATTCAACTTTGTTCTTCCTCACTGGCTGCCTGCATTTCCTCCATTTCTAGGACTTTCTCATATTCTTTCACAGGGAAATTGTATACGTCACCATAAGTACCACTTTGCAACGGATCTCCAGCAACTCCTTCTCTATGGCCTGAACAAGAAACAAAAGTCATCATTTGATTCCCATAAAAAAGAATAATGTAGAGATCTGCAAAAGGGAAACAGAGAATCAAGATACCCTACTCTATCTAAAACAGCTGCTATTTCAGCTTTTGCTTCCCTCCTAGCTTCCCTCTTCTTTTGTTCTGTAGGCACGACCATGACTTTCTCCCTGTAGCAGAAAAAAGCAATAGTTATAAGACTTACAACTGTAATCTCTTTTGACCCAGTATTTGTGAGAATCTAATCTTGCATATGGGAAGTTGGGCACAGAGATTTTTCCTAGGCTGTCAAGCAAAGGACGTGCTATATTAGCACAGGTAAAAAATTGCTAAGGTTAT
>LPNX010301009.1:624033-642669 GCA_001517045.1 Pseudotsuga menziesii | reverse complement strand
AACAGACAAACCAGAAACACGCGTCAAAATTCGATTTGTTCCATAGACGAAAATGAACAGTGGATTTCCGAACTTCTTCGGAGAGAAACGCCTAACGGCGTAATTAAATTCTACACTAAAAACAAATTTATATTAAATTAATCAAATAATTTTAAAAATAATATTGTTATAAAACTATAACAATATTAAACTTTATTACTATTCATATAATACTAAATAAATACGAATAAACATTACAAATCTAATAATGAAATACATATAATAATAATACTATATCATAGCTATAACAATAATAAATTAATAATAATGATAAAATAAATCTCATTTAATCGCTTCCCACCTAAATACAGCCCGAGCTAAAATAAATCTCCGACCATCCTATGATATCAAAATAATGGAGAATTCCAAATTCATTTTTGACACCGTATGAATAGTAATAGTATTTGTTCTTTTGACGCCTTCAACTCTGGATGGAATCGCTGGGCCTCAATTCTCTGTGGGATATTTCCACATGGGAGAGTGATGGATCAAATCGATGGGGAGGTTGGGCTGTTCCAGCGTGCCATGAGGAGCTGGATGATGAAAGAAATCGGCTGATGCATCACTTGGCAGGGATCGCTTCTCTAGCGAAACTCAGGAAGGATAGGCGTGGTTGGGGTGCTGGCAATTATACTACCTCTGCTGGATACCAGCGTTTTGTAGCTAATTTCAACGTGCTGGCAAATCCAAAAAAATGGAATAATTTGTGGAAATGCAGCACGTTACCAAAAATTGATTTGTTTACTTGGACATTGCTGCATGAGAGAACTCTTACGGGGGAGAACTTGGTGAAAAAAGGTTTGCTGGGTCGTTCCGTTGTCCCCTATGCGCTGAAGACTCCGAGAATATCAGCCATCTTTTTTTAAACTGTCCATATGCCATATCAGTTTGGAAGAACGTGATGAAGTGCTGGGGAGATGGAATGCAATTACCGGATAACATTCAGACCTGTTTTCTTAGCTGGGATAAATTGTATCAGGGAGATCTGGCCAATAAAAAAAGTTTGAAGGCCTGTTGGATGAAACTCCCCAAAATAATCTGCTGGGGTCTTTGGATTGAAAGAAACCACAGAATTTTTAAAGACAAAAATCAACCAACGAGGAAGACTGCCTTAAAAATAAATGCTCTGTTTAAGGAAGTTGTTAGAATTTAAAATATTCCAAATAATCAAGGAAATCTCACTGTCAATGAAAAAAAATTGATGCATAGTCTTGATATCAAGACTGTAAATTATATGGCGGTTAATAAAGTGAAGCACTGGGAGATCATGTTAGATAATTCACAGTTTGAGACTTGGCTAAATGAGAGGAAAAGTTTTAAACTTTTCTTCGATGGAGCCTCCAAAGGGAATCCTGGAAGAGCGGGAGGAGGTGGCGTTATATTTGATCCTGGAGGAAAAAAGGAGTCAGAATACTTCTGGAACATCGGATATGATTCCAACAATATGGCGGAGGCATATGGGCTTTGGCACGGTCTTAAACAACTAAAGGTTATATGAGTGGATGAAGTTATGGTTTTTGGAGATTCCAGATTAATTATTCAAGAGCTGAATGGAGGTAGTAGGGGCAAGAACGAGCGTATTGCAAGACTGATTAAGAGAATCAGATCCAAGGCCAACACGTTCAGGAAGATCAAATTTTTTCATGTTCTTAAAAATCTTAATGGTCTGGCGGATTCAGCGGCCAATAAGTCCATAGCTATTGGCCTTAATGAGCTAAATGTAAACTCGGTTGTTTCCATTGGCATCCCTCCCTAGATCCGCTAACGGCTATATGCTTGGTACTGGATGAGACTTTGGTTGTTTGTTGTAATGTGTTCCTCTGTTCAGTATTTCCTTACTGAGTTCTCCAATATAATATAACCGTTTTTGTTATTTCCTTACTGAGTTCTCCAATATAATATAACCGTTTTTTTTAAAAAACCCATTAAGATGTATACATATAAAATAGAATCCACACATAATGATCATAATAAGTTCGCGGCAAATTATGCATTTAGCTCGTCAACCGGCATTTTACTTTCCTTTCTATCTACTCCATTCCATTCTTTATTGAATCCATTGATTTTAATTGAATTATAAAGAAGGAAAATCCAGTAGTAAAGCTGGCTGGTTATGCCCATTCACGCTAACAGATTTGATCCCTGACATGGCGGGCGGCCTCCTGCAGCCATCAGCGACTCGCCGATTGTCATGTCATGGTTGCGCTTGCGAAGGCTGAGCGTCACCGAGAATGGCGTTATGACATGCAGACAACTTTAAGAGAATATAAGGTGGTTCCTACAGGCTTCTCTCAAATGTTGTTGAATGGTGTAATAAATTTCATTGAGTTATAAGATGAAACCTCCAAGATAATGAAACTTTAATAATATTTCAAATAGCTTCAGAAATTTATTGATTGTAGTTGTAATGATATTTGGTTTGTTTTTAGATACAATTTGATTTTGCAATCAATTATTATCTTATGTAATTTTGCATGGTATGTGCATAACATTTTTTGAGGTAATGGACACTTATCTATATTAGATAGTGGTTCATCTAATGAATGTAATTTGAATAAAGTTACGATTTTTTTTCCTTGGAAAAAAAATGTCAATATTTCTATGATAATTCAACGATTGAAGTGATTCGTTGATAGGACACATGTTTTATTTGCTTCATTTTTTTCAATTTAGTACAAGACATCTTTGGACATTAAATCAATTTGGTAAGCTTAGGAATTAGTAGCAAAGTTGTATAATATTTGTTTTTATAAAAGGTTGGATAAAAAATAATTTATAGTAAATAAGAATGTGATAATAAAATGAGATTGTCATTATAGTAAATAAGAGTGTGATAATAGAATGAGATTGTCATTTGAGAATATTGTTTGTAAAGTAAATATTTGATATTGGACGTTAGCATTTTTTAAAGGTTTTACAAAATTTAAGTTGTTAACTAACCAGCCTAGATCCAAATCCTACGCTCTATCAAGCGTTGAGAGGGATCAAGTCTCTCGAGGTGCAAACCTCCTTTAGTGCAATACCCGAGAAGAGATTTGCATCTCGGGAGATTTGATCCCTCTCGGCGCTTGATAGAGCCTAGGATTTGGATCTAGGCTGGTTTCAGTCGTGGGTGGTGACACAAAATTGGAGTTTGATCAACATTGTAAGGAACATGATCATTCTCAAGAGTGAAATGTGAAATACATGTGTAGGAATTAGAGGGATTAGCGTACACTCTCTTGCCTAATATATATATATATATATATATATATATATATAAATTTAACATTCAATATTTTAAATTTAGCTAAAAATACAAATATTAATTTTAAAGTTAATATAAATATTCATTTAAATTTAAAATATAAATTAAAATTAAAATTATATTTTAATTTAATTTTAAATTAACCAAAGTATATCATTGAAAATAAGAAAGTTTATGATTCAAAATTGGATATAATAAGTTTTTGAGGATTTGTGAAGATTTTATTTTTTAATTAAGTATATCAATTTTTTAATTAAGTATATCAATATTTTAATTAAGAGAGGTTTCATGAAAAGTGAGAGAAGTATAATTGTTCATCAATTTTCCTTTATTTAGCCCATCACCTATGAGCATATATGAGTCACCTTTAATATAAAGTACTGAACTGTCTAAAGCCAGAGTACGAAACTTGTTATTTTCCATGGGATGCAAAGAAAATGATGAAGACTATGCAACTATTACGACGTCTCCCGAATGTGGTGATTGATAGATATACAAAATCTGAAGTCTACATTGTTTAAAATTTTAATTTGAAGAATGTAGGGCAATTCCAAACATGCTAAAACCCTAAGAAATTATTTTTCATTGCAGATATCTAAAAATAAAATGATGACAACATTTGGTCGCCGAAAACTTTAGCTACAACACCATATAGCGACAAACGCCCAAAGGAATATGGTTAATGCTCTTAAAAGTTGACTGATATTCCCAGATAATGACGACAGTTGGACAAACCAATCTACTGGCTTTGCATTTACATATAAATACTGGTTGGTAGTGGCTTTGGACGTGAGTGTGCACGTTCATAGAATGTAGCTAAGTAAGTGGGGATTGCCATTTTCGGAGACATTCCAGCCTGCTGTTTTCCTTCTACCAGATTATAAACCAATTAACAATGTAATGGAGAAATCCATTTGATACACCCAGTGTCCGCACCCAGTTTCGATATTATGGGGAACATGCTTTGTATTAATACATCTGAATGCCTACCAAAGCCCGAAAGCAAAGAATTGAAAAGGATGGAACAATTGTGCTGTACACCACATTATTCTGTACAGTAAAAAACAATTACCAAACAAAAGTGCTTTTTTTATCATATTTTATAATTTGAAAATTAAAATACACATACATACCTACACTTAACTAATGAAAAAAAAATGTATATAATTTATATTTTAAATATCACTCAAGTCTAAAATGTTTTATAAAATACATGTATTTATTGTTACAAAATACATATAAAATCTGAGATAAGAAAAAAAAATCAACAAAGCTTAAAATGTTTTATAAACTACATATATTTAATGTTTTGAAGGGTAATTGTTTGGCAAGGAAATACACTGAACCTACTAAAAATTCACTCAAGCTGGGAATATTCCATAAAATACATATTTAATGTTACAAAAGGTATTTGGTTTGCAAGGAAATGCAGTGAACCTTCTAAGTTTTAGTTTTAGTGGATGATGAGATGCCGTGGAAGTTAGCTTGGTATCCCAACTCAACTATATCTGCAGCAGCGTTATTCTTTCTTTACCGAAAGTAAACTATATACTTCAATTAATTTCATGGTCATGGATGATTGCATCTTGTTCTCTCATATTCTCGTGCTCGCATGCATATCTGGTGCCATTTTTTGATTCGATATGAGCAGATAACTTGGCTTTTTCAAGATGAGTTTGTACTTTAATGACATGCAAGCATATGATTCTTTATCTTTATGAGCAGTAATTAATGTTCGTTCCTATGCTTTTATAAAGGAAAACATAATCCTGCTTTTCATGTTCTTGTTGGCATCATAAATGTGATTTATGTCCACAACAATCTTACAAAAATGGCAACAATCTGAGTTTCATTTATCAACTCACAAGGATCTTGTTGGTAGCTTTGAAGTTTTATAGCAATGGCAGTTGCTTACATCTCTGAAAAACTTGCTATGGTTCGCAGCCATCTTGCAGCCTCCGTAGCAATATGTTGCTCAGGCATGCTAATTCTATTCATACCCAGAGTCCACGATATCTTCATATATTTTTGGCAGTTGTTTACATCCAAAGGTCTCTTTGATTGATGCATTCATAGCCTGAAAAAATATTTTATAGGTAGTGCAACCATTGATCATCATCAATGGCCTAGAATCTTGGCCATTTGCAAATTCTATTAAAACCAAAAAGAGAAGCCAAAAAAAGTTCCCGTACCAAAAAGTTCGTAATAGTTTGTTTCAGATTCTATGAGAGTGGTCTACCAAATGGTTATGGTCAAAACGCTGGACATCCAGAAAGAATTATAATATAAAAACATGCAGAGAGAATCTAATAATCGAGAATTTGTAGAGTTCAATATTTTTCAATATATATTTTTGTCTGCAGCAGGTGGCGACGGGAGGAAGCAGGAGGTGGTGGTAGAGGAGGGAGGAGGCTGCAATGGGAGGATGCTGCAGGCGACCGAGGGGAGGATTCTACACAGGCCTCGACAGTCAAGCCCGGGGAGTATATCGGTGTCCTATGAATGAAACCATGCGAGATCGTTGAAATAGATACAAAACCTGCATATCACGATGGAGTGGAATTCGTTTCGAGGTTCTCTGTCCTTCTCTTTGCAATTTATGGACAAAAACCATGTCATTCATGTAACAATCTTATGCTATTTTGTCAAATTTAAGATTTTGTGTATTTAAATGTGCCATTAAAGCATGCATACATTCGCGAGTGCATCCATAACTCTTTGATTTCTAACGATAAAACTGATGAACGAATTACATGTGGGGTAAGCTACTCGATAGCGATCCAAGGTGGGAGTTGTAAGGATAGTCAAAAGTTACGATAAAACTAATGAACGAATTACATGTGGGGTAAGCTGCTCGATAGCGATCCAAGGTGGGAGTTGTAAGGATATTCAAAAGTTGGATATTGTTTTGGATGAGAATTAGACATGAACTTATAGTGGGCATTATTTGGTAAAAAGTGCTTATTTTGGAAAATATTAAACGTTTGGAAGGGAGGAGCTCACTCAGAGAGCAGAGCAGGAGGAGGAGGTAGATCACATGGTAAAATTAAAATATCAATTTAAAATAAATTACTTATTGTTTGGGGAGATTTCCTTCTGAGAAGGATTGGTGTTTTATAATCTTTTTATGTATTTTTTTTATTAACTATGTTTATATAGTAGCTGTTTTTCAATATAGAGTAAGTTTTTAACTTCATAATTGTCAATATTATTTATAGCTGACATTGTTTTTAGAAGATAGATTGAGAATAGTTGTTTGATCAGATTCCTCTTCTTGAATAGGTGCTTGATCAGATTCCTCGTCTCGAATAGCTGCTTGAGAATAAATTTTTTTTTCTATAATATTTTTGTTGTTTTGGTGTATTAATATAGCGAGTGTATTTCAAAATATTTAGGCCGACAAAATATTTACTACTTTTTACATTAGTTACTTCAATATTACAAACGTTACAAAATTTACATCACGTTACAAGATCTCTCCCATAATATTCACTATCACTATTATTTTTTGCCGACATGTTACAAATGTTACATCATGTTACAATATCTCTCCCATAATATTCACTATCATTATTATATTTTGTCGACATATTACAAATGTTACTAACGTTACATCACGTTACAAGATCTCTCCCATAATATTCACTAATATCCACTTTCACTATTATTTTTGGCCAACATGTTACATACGTTAGTAACGTTACATCACGTTACAAGATCTATCCCATAATATTCACTTTCACTATTATTTTTGCCGACATGTTAGTAACGTTACATCACGTTACAAGATCTCCCCCATACTGGGCTGTAGAGCACCTCTCGGCGCAAAAATAGTGTATGTGTGACCACTTATATATCAATAGTATAGGTTTAAATTATTGAGTCAAGGAGTGGGATCAATGGAAGGCCAAAATGAAAAAGCTTATAAAAATTAAAGAAAGCCACATAGTTTGGTTTGGTTTGAAATAAGATTGAGGAAAACTACACAACTCGCTTGGGTTACCACTATACTTGGGAATTTGATCAGGTAATGCTAAAATGGTGGTGGGTTTCTTTATGGAAGGTTCATGCTTCACTCAAAAGTCGAAATTATGTGGCTTATCCTTGAAGAAGTAATAACATGAAAAAATCTATAGAAGAGAAACATTCATACCGACCCAATTATTGCACACTATGTAAGAGAGTAGAGAAAAATTTAGAACAATTATTCACACTGTGACTACACAAAATAGGTTTGGCTAGATGTGGGTAACATGTTGCAGATTATAAATGAGTGGTTTAAAACTCGATGGCTAAGTGTCTTTGACAGTGTTTTTGAAAGGAGAATTTCAAAACAAATATATGTGTGTCTTTCCTGGCAATGTGGGGAATCTTGGCTGCATGTAACACAAATCTCTTTGACCATGTAAGAAAAACAAAATTTTCAAATCTTTTTTTATTTTTTATTTTAACAAAAACCAGAGAATATATTGTATTTTATTAAAAAAGGTTGTTCACAACCATGCTTACAAAAAGAAGAACATGCTTCTTAAACTGTTTATCGAATAAAAAACTGAGCTCTCTATGCTAAGTACATTGATAAAAAATTCTTCTGTTCCAAAAGAGACAGTTGACTCCTATTGTAGGGTAAATGCAGACTAACTAACTATTGAGCAATATACATAAAAACATAAGAAAACCATAGCAAACTTTAATTACTTCTTCTTCTTTTCACCTGGCTCACGGACAGGTTGCATTACAGAAGTCTCCTCCATTGGGAGGTCTTTTGCTGGAGAATCTTGGAAATGGCTGCACTAGTTCATATTAGCTAGCTTCTACTCTTCTTCTTTTATGATGTCGACTATCCCCATAAGCTCGCACAAATCCCTATCATTATCATCAATCCTTGTGTCATGACATCTAGGGAAAATTTTAGGGGCGAATTATAGCCCATGGGCGAAATTAGAGGGGTCACCAAAAAGTTGTGGGCGATTTTTCAACATAGCAAAGGTTTTTTTAATTTTAATATATTAGCCCATTTTTTATAAAATACATAAATATATTAAATACATTATCCAATAATGGTAAAAACCCAAAACCAAATTTCGTCGTGTAGAAGAAACCCAAAATCGCGTGCTCGCCCAGATTTTTGGGTAATGGAGAAGAGGCACTCTTGGTTCGCCCTGATTTTCGATGATGGAGCAAACTTGCTGTTGGTTCGCCCTAATTTTATGTGTCATGAAGAAAAAAAATAGTAGTTTTCCATTGATTTTGGGTGATGGAGGAAAAAACTGTGGGTTCGCCATCAATTTATGGATCTTAGGAGCAATTGTTTCAGAATACTGGTTGATTTTTCCTAAAATCTACTTAACAGAGTGATTTTTACCTTCAATCACTATGATTTTGATCGTTTCAGCCCCAAATTTGGGAAAAATTCTCTATATAATGCAGGTATGGAATCTGCCACTTTGCTTCAAGCTTTCGATTCTGGACTCTGCACAGTGCACACTACGACTCTACTTCAAGCTTCCGATTCTGGACTCTGCGACTCTGCTTCAAGCTTTCAATTCCGGGCTCTGCGACTCTGCTTCAAGATTTCAAATCCCGGTATGGACTCTACATAGTGCATTATAGAGGTTAGTAACAAGTACAACCCTTCTAGCTCTTCCTTTTCAGATTTTATGTGCAACCCTTCTAGCTCTTCCTTTTCATAATTTATGTGCAACTCTTCTAGCTCTTCCTTTTCAGATTTTAATGGAACCCTCATCAAATGCACAAACAAGCCAACCATTATCTCCAAATATATTTCAGTTAACTAAACAATGGTCTCCCTTGTATCTCTATGATATGCATGGCATCAAATATGTTGGATGGATTAGTTGAGGCCTTAGAAGTATCATAGCTCAATTAGTTAGCAAAAAATAGGCACATCATTGTTTTCAATTGCCTAACTCCCAATCCTGCATATGAAGAATCAGATGGTCTACCAAGAAGGTAGTTCATATATATTTCAACGCATAATACATTTATATAATAGATTGGGCTTAACTTGCAGTTTAGCTTGGATTTGGGCTTTCACTTGTAGCTTAGCTTGGGGTTCATGATGGCTTGTAGTTTGTTATAACAAAGAAAAGGTTAATGCTTAGTTGTAAGCATTGGAATGTGAAAACATATGTATAAAGGTATTTTGTGATATGGAGGTGATATTTGCATTCAAATGTGGATATGGAGAATGGCTATCTAAAGAGTCACATTGCAAATAGTTTGTGCAGAAGAGGTACTTAACTATCAGAAGTTAAGGGCCCTTTTTAGTTACTCCACAATCTATTTTTATGTATATAGTCCATGAAGGAAAACCAAGGGAAGCCATGGGAGGGTAGGGATTTAAACATTGATATCACAAGAGGGTAAATGGTTAAGATAAGGGGAAAAATTCATTGGCAAGGACAACGATCAAAGTATGAGGAAATAGAGGCTATGAGAGGTAAGGTTGGGAATCTGACCAATAACATCTATAAAACCATCATATTTGGTTCTAAGATTCTTGGGCCAAGGAGATGAAGGTTCATTATCTCAAACATTACTATGCCCTATCCATGCTAGTTCATTATCTTGAAAATTACTATGCCCTATCCTTGTTGGCTCAACATTTTGTTTTTTAAGCTCATTAGTTTGCTTTTTAGGCTCCATATTCTATATTTTAGGGGAAACACTATGTTTTACAGGCTCAACATTTTGTTTCTTATGATCAATATTATGTTTCTTATGTTTCTTATTACTCATACTCCTAGTAATTCTTCTATTGGTCATACGAGCAACCTGTCCATGTCTCTCCTTTACAGGTTTAGCTTTAGAAATCTCTCTATATATAATGAAGTCTTTGAATTCTTGGAGGCAGAGGTCATCGCTATTATTTTCATTATCATGCTCAGGAACAATGTTCACTCCCTAGGATATCTCATCATGTGAAATAACACCATGGAGTATAGAGGGTCCATTAAATCGTCACGTATTGCATTGAAGTGCTTCTTGAAATTTGAATCCCACAATTCACTACAATACACATGTACAAGGAGCATACTAGGGTTCTAGTCCCAACCCATTAGAGGAAATAAATTCATAGAACAAACTTAATCAATAAAAAGGCAGGCATGTAAAAGCCTTGTTTTTCACTCCTCGATAATCTTGTATCACTCTCACATTGTTTGGGATATTGAACTATAGGATATGCACCCAATTGAATACCTGTCATATTTTAGCTGAGTGGTGAGCTAATGGCATCTAACAATCATGGTAGCTAACAATCGATGCATAAATTTGAAGTATTGCACTAGGTATATCTGATTTTCCTTTTCTGTGAAAGTATTATCTTCATCCTTCCATTATTTGGCGACTTCAACCAAGTTAGGGTTTTTTTCTCTAAAGGTTTACATGAATTGTTTACTTAGTATACCTTCAAGATTTCATAGTTTATACATCCGACCAATAACATCCCTCTCACATCATCATTATAGGGTAAGGTTGCAGGCCTAGAGGCGATAAATAAGAACATCACTATTTTTGATGTTATGAAACACTAAAAGGTCTTTATCATCTTTTGGGAAACAATAATTTCAAAAATAAAATTTTATGCCCAGAGTTCAGCAGATTCTTCCAAAAAACCTTCAGCCTTATAGGCCCATAGTGCATACAAATTTTTTAGAAAGTTTATACGGCTATATTGCTTAACAAATTTCCCTAGTAATAATATGCATCTAAAATACATATAATCATTACATATTTATGAGAAAACATGGCCACTATTGTTTTCATCCATGTACTGGTCATTTTGAGCCTGAGCCTGAACTTGGGAGCTTGGACTTTCAAATCTTCCCATAGTAGTCTGTTGGACTATCTCTTCTTCGATTTCTTTTATGACCGTGCAATGCCCAACATAAGACTGGTTGCCTTGGGTGAAACTTGAGATCATATTAAATTGCATTTATCTTTCATTGAAAAGATGTTCTATCTTTCCCCCCTGTGCCCTAACTTTGGTTTCAAGCCCATCACACTTCTTTTTCTGCTCCTCCATATGGTTGTTCATATGGTTAATGGAATGTTTCACCCCTTCCATCTGGGAATTCATCCTCTTCAACATCTTCTTAATGCTCATAATTTCACTGAGGGCTTCTCCCCTATCCATTCTCAGTTCAGAGAATGAACCATCTCTTTCTCAGTCTGCTTGAATGCGCATGCTTAGCATTTCCCAGGCTTAAAAAATACAAAGGAGTTTACAGAGAGGAGGGAGGGTGAGCAGTGTAGACTGCTCTCCTACAATTTGAACTAAACCAACGATCTAAAAATTCCAACAGGAATTTCCCATGTGTTTGAAAGTAGAGAGCCAACCACTGTAAACTTACCATTTTATCCCACCTGATTGGAAATCCAGGGTTGGGTCTTTAACTCTCGGTCTATCACAATAGCTGCATCCACACCCCAGTCCACAACATTGAACACAATCCCACTTGCATTACCAAACCAGAGTAGAGAGCCATAATGCACAACTTGAATGCAAAGGAGGATAAGTTGAGGCATAGTTAATTCATTTTTAGGGCTGTTGTTGCTGCTATTGCTCTTGTGCACAGGTTGGAATTTTTTTTAAGATTGTTCTTTAACTGTTGCTATGTGAAAACTCACCAAAAATGTTCAGAATATGGTCAACAATGAATATATTCCCTCTTTTGTGGTTGTTAATTATTTTTATAGGTCTGCAACGTGCCCATAATTTCTTAGAATTGGCTCAACCTAGTTTTTTAGGGTCTGAAATTATCCAAGATTTGTCTTTTAGGATAAATTCATGCCCAAAATTGCTGTAGGTGGATGTGGCTTATCATTTTGGGGCTGTGATGTGACTTTTGACCGCTGTTTCCACTCAGAATTGTCTAAAATTCCCTGATATGATGGCGATGCTGAGTTGCTGCTGTTTCACCCATAAAATACCTCTCTATGATTGTTTGGGATTCTAATTGAGGGTTGTAATGTGCCCAGAGTCCAGACCTTTGTTTTGTGGTTGTTTGATCATTTGATGACTAAGTCATCCACATATTTTGAGATTCAATGTTTTTTATCGCTATTAAGGGGCTGAAATATGCCCACGTTCACCTAAAGTGTAGATGAGGCCATCTTATCACTGTTTCTATCCACAAACTTTCCTAGATTTGGTGGTTTATTGTTGTTTATAGTCACAGGTCCTA
The DNA here is from genome assembly GCA_001517045.1 of Pseudotsuga menziesii. NCBI lineage: Eukaryota > Viridiplantae > Streptophyta > Pinopsida > Pinales > Pinaceae > Pseudotsuga > Pseudotsuga menziesii. The sequence continues at coordinate 630,171 of LPNX010301009.1, read as the reverse complement.
CCCAAAATTGGAGTAATTCTTCTTACTGTTGTCTAGGAGGTCATAAAATAGGGCTACAAATAGCTTGGAGAAGAGAGACAAGGCTGGAGGTTCCATGTTGTGCACAGGTGACCATAAATTTACCACAAATTAACCTTTGATTTCACTATTGGCTGCCATAAATCTCTCCTATTAGGGCTTCAACTATAGGCTGGAAATGATCCTATATTCACGAGTCAGGTACTATGAAGAAAACACCGCATTCTAAGCCTAGTTTTTCTTTAAGCATTCTAAAGACTCATTCTAGTTGGTTGTTGGTAAATGCACACTCCATTAAACTATGGAATGAAATTTTTTTAGGAATGGAGTTAAGAAATAAACTAGAACGGATACCCTTGCACAACTGGATGACAAAAAATCAGCTTCATTTATTATTAGATATCTCTAAGTGGGATGTTAAAGGAACATAGATTAACTGGAAAAATATAAACCTTCATGAGGGTTTGAAAGAGCAATGGGAAATATTAAAAATACTTTTATGTAGAAAAACACCTATAAATATTTCATACTGTGAAAAGAGGGTATGGGGGGAGCAAACTTCAGAACTATATAGTGAAGGCAGGGTATGTACAACGAAAATGATATGAAATAGCGATTCTTCTAATTTTCCTTGTATTTTTTCTTTTCCTTTCTCGAATCCATTCATAATTTGTGGTTTTTTGAGTCAATCTCTTCCACTATCAAATTATCACCATCGCACATAATTTACACTATTTTTATTGACATGATACATTTTTTCACTTGGGAGAATAACTAACAATCACATATATAGTGATCCAAGCTTTGACATCCAAATAATTATGATGCAAGTGAATAGACATGACAAGTTTCTTGATCATTTTCAACTCCTTCAAGTCATTAGAGAAAATCATCTTAAGAACAACAATACAATAGGTCCCAGGGTTGAAAAACGCAGGCACATAATAAATCAAATCACAAACAAAGGTAAATATGCATTTTAGGAATTACCAAAGTTGCACAGTGAAAATAGGAAATTCACACACTAGGTAGGATAACATATGATTCACTTTTCAAGAAATGATTATGAACAATCTTTGATTTGTAATCTATAAATTATGCAAACTCAGAAACCAACTAATAATAAAGACAGTACAACTAATTATAAACTAGACAAATTCACACAAAACAAAATATAGTTATATAATCTAAGTGATTGAATGCATAATTATCCAAATTGAGGGGCCCTCCCAATTAGCTTCACACTTCTAAGAAAGCCACATCACTAGAGATTACTCTTATGCACACATAAATTATAATAGGACATCAACTCGGTTCCTTTTATATTAATAAATCAGATATTTAAAAGAGTTTAAGAAACAGAGTATTGACCCGGTCTATCAACATTCAATCCTTTTTTTATATCTAGACTGAGTTTATATGATCATATAATACACATGATAAAGATAAACACAATTTACATTTCTGTTGACAAAGATATTGCATAAATTGGATCCAATGATATTCTAATGACATGTGAATGCATGACCATATCCTCAAACGTTGCCTACACGATCACAATATTCACTGAGTACATTGTTATTGGTATAATTTGAATGTTGGCTTGGATAAAGAAGAGCATCCACCCTATTAACCTAGAGCTTATCTGATGAACATGGAAGAATATTGAAGCATATAGGAGAAAAACCCATGTCACCGATCCTCTTTTAGAAGCTCGGGTATATGCCAAACAATGAGATCGCTTACACGGTCCCCTTGTAAGTTACATAACCTATAATGATTAAACCATTGTTAGTAATAAAATGATATGAAACCATTAATCTCAATAATTCATTGTAAACAAACTAAAATTCATTAAATTAACAAATAATTACCTTTTAAGGTTCATTGAAAGTATGGAAAAAGGAGTGATAACGTGGAAAAAAGAAGATGTTAAAATAAGACGAGAAGACAACTGGAACTAAAAATAACATCAAATAGAAATCCCAACACCAAGCCTGATATTTTGCCTTGCCTTACGCAAACAAAATATGTGTAGCTAATGTTCTAATATTAAAAGTTTCAAAATTGACAAAACTTTATTAATGTTGCAAATGTGTCAAGTTCCAGTCCCAATAGCTATTTTAACATTGGATCCCTTTCTTTTCTTATATTCCCTAAGTTTCTTTTTCAATGTCTTGTTATGCATGTCTAAACATTGAATTCGTGTGTACCATGTCTTGTTAAGTTTCCTTGATTTCTTGTTCTTTTCCATTAATTTCTCAAGTTCCTCTTGTAACTCAAAGCTCCTTTTCTTCATAACCTTGTTTTCAATCTTAAAATGCCTATCCAAGATCTGAAATTATTCAATTTCTACCTTTAAATTTTCATTTTTCTTATTTGTATTCCTTAATTTTGATGATCCTAAATTTCTTGAGACATTGGAGTATATCGTTTACTTCAAAGGTTCAACAAACCATGTGTTATCTTCAAAATTATTGAATACTAGTGATGATGGCTCAACATAGTAAAATAGTTTACGATTGGGGATCTGAAAACCATCATATTTGGTTCTAAGCTTCTTGGGCCAAGGAGATGAAGGTTCATTATCTCAAACATTACTATGCCCTGTCCGTGCTAGTTTATTATCTTGAAAATTACTATTCCCTGTCCTTGTTGGATCAACATTCTGTTTTTTAAGCTCATCAGTTTGTTTTTTAGGCTCCACATTCTATATTTTAGGGGCACCACTATGTTTTTCAGGCTCAACATTTTGTTTCTTATGCTCAATATTATGTTTCTTAGTGTCATTTATAAAATTAAGGATAGATCCTTCAACTCCATTGTTAACGTTTATGGGTTCATTAGTGAGAAAAGTCATACCATGGGCATGCTTCAGTCCTAAACAATATGGGGATAAATACAATTGGATATGGGAATATTTGGAAAAGGAATTTTATCAGTTGTGATCTTTCTCTTCCCTATCATGATCCCTTTGGGGTATGTGTTGTCTATAATACCGTGGAATGCTCTAGAATTTATTGGTTTTAGGACTGTCATCTACTTCTGAGAGATACTAAAGTAAATCTCTTTCATACTGATGACTATTCTCTTTACTTCGAGGTACTGGATGAGGGGTGTTTGGGTGTGCTTGACATTGTGTTCATATATCCTGCTTTATTATTAGAAAACTTATTTTTTTATCAAATTAAGAGATTCACTCAAGGGGTTCAATAACTAGTCTTTATAAGTCGTCTTAGTGATTTTGCAACAAAGTTGATGGGTAGGAATAGTAATAGGTTGACTGAAGAATTTTTTGTTGTATTATAATTTCAAAAGGAATCATTTCTTCCCAAACGGGTATTGTCTTGTTGGACCTCTGTTACGACTACTCTGTCTAGAAGCATATTATCGAAAGTATTTATTGTGATATATTTGAAACTCCACCCGTGGAACAATTTGTAAGAATATTAAGAATTAGAATCAGGATTATGGTTGTCATGAGCATTCTAGAAGTGGTAAAGAGTATCAATTTAAAGGCCAGTTTATGGATGGGGAGAATGATGCTGAATACTATTGACCTCTCTTTGTTGATTTGTATAGGAAACTTTAACTTTGTTTTTCTTGAACAAGTTGACTTTAATCAAGCTCTTCTTTATTTTCTCAATATTTGGAAGATAGGTGAGAAAATCATGTATTTTAAATATCCCTGTCTCAGTAACAAAGTACATCAGGGAACATGTGATAACAAGGAAGTCATGGTTAAAAACCTAATGAAGAGACTAAAGAATTGTGAAAAAGCGTTATGATAAGGATAAGTTACAGTGACACCGTATCACTTATGTCTCTCATGGAAAGTATCTCAAGCACATGAGGAAGTGTAGGTTATATGCTAAGATATAAATTGAATTTTGAAATATGAAATATATGAAGTTGGAGCAAGCTTTTATTAATTTTTAGGGTAAAATTCAATATTTTGATAGCTCTGAGGAATTCAGTATTGATCAAATGAATTTTTAAACTCTAAGAAATTTGACAAAAGTAATGTAGAGGATCCTTCTTTCACCTCTTATCCTTTCAAGTCTGGTTATATCTCTAGAACTGTTGTAACAGGGTTATGGGGCTAGCTCTTCTTTGTATTTTTTAATGCAGTATAAATGCATTTTTGTTTTAGGCACTTTCTTTAAATTATATACTAGTAAGATCTATAGTTTTCCTTGGAATTTGAAGAAATGTTTGTATATTCTAGAAAGCATAGGAAAACCAGAAAGCTATGTGGGAGTGCAAAGGAAACTCCATACAGCTATAGGCTAAAGAGATATAAGTGAAATGAAAGAGGAGAGCATAAGAAAGGATGGCCTAAGAGGATGACTCCTATAAAGGTGATAAGCGTTGCTTAGCATTAGGGCTAGAGGTGGATGTAAAGTAGGGAGAAAAGCCATCCATGTCCTCATTAATCACTATAAACGATTATGGAGTTAGAGGTGAACCTAAATGTTTCTCTGATAAATCAAACGCTACCCACTATTTGGGAACCTACTAAATTTACTATCACCCAAGTAACAAGACCAATAGAACCTACATTTGGGTATTATTCCATCGTTTGACCATATGCTGGAGTATTCATTCCTTGTAGGAGCGAGATGTTCACTCCTCTCATTGCAATTATGGCCAGTGCCAACATGAATAGGTTGGTAACAATGCATGCCAGCCTAGCTATGGTCCATGGGACGCCCCCACTCTTGAAGCTCCCTTCGAAAGAGAGCATACTCCTAGAACACTTTCTGTTGCTGCTAGACCATGGGAGAAGAAATTTTGAATTGCTCATGAAAAGAGGCTTAAGAAATCTATCGCAAGGGTGAGCTAAATTGGTTGTCGCCAATGTTGTTGGGAATTTCGCTAGTTACGTCACTAGGTGCCGGTTCAAATTGGCAAGGTCCTCTAACAAAGTAAGCTGAAATGCTACAAATGTTATATCAATCGAAATCCAGGCCACTTTCATAGACATAAGAATAATTAATAAGACTAGAATGGATATATTAAAGATGTGAACCTTTTCACACAACTTGCACTGTGGGATGATCAGGTGGCCTACTTCCAATACCCATTGGGAAAATAAAATACATCTAGGAAACAAACAGAATGTTCTGAATATGAACAATGTTTGCTCTTGTATTTTGATTGTGTCGATATAGGAGTTACTTTTACACTCCCACCATGTACTCATGTTCTCTTTTAGTCCCATTGACCCACTTTTAATGGTCATTTGCTAGACATTAATAAAATTATCATATCTCATCTTATCATAAATTTCTGTAGTCTGTTTAGCTTTTCAATTGCCAGTAGTTCTTGAAGATAGTTGTTTGATCTTGTCTTGAATTTCTTTTGTCTCTCAATGTGAAATAGTGCAAAAATACAAATTTTGTATGAGTTTATTGTGTTGGGTCAATAAATCACCATTATCTGAGTATGATGGTAATTTCTGATTGAACAAACATAATGGAAACTTCTATTTGGTGTATGTCTGTAACTGTTTTGTATTAGAATATTTCGGTACTCATTATTTGCAATTCGTATTTTCTTCCAAAGCCTAAATTCAAAATAAATACCCTTTGACTATCCTTCAATCGAATGGATATCTTCCTTTGCTTACCAGTATGCTTACTGTTGCATTCCAATAGCTTGAATTTTTGTCCCTATGAAATACAAAGTCCATTGAACTGAATAGTATAAGCTAAACTTCTAGCTGGCGTCTTTGTCTCTAATTGTTTTGTTTTGGAGTGTTTTACTAGTCATTTCTTGCAAATTGTAGTTTTATGCCAATGCCTAAAGTTAGATTAATGCAACCTTTCGTTGTCCTTCAATTACATGAATATCTTATTTGGGTTTCTATTCAACCGTCTAAGGGATAGGTACTTTAGGAGTTACAGACTGCATTGCTTATAAAGCAACTTCACTGTCCTTTTCGACTTCCTCACGCTTTAGGGGTGTGATAATACCTAGTTTACTTCCTTCACCTTTTTTGGTGCTGAGAACAACGTATTTGATTGTATGGACAACTCTTGAAAAATTTGGTCAACCTTTGGGTAGTAGTCTAACTCTTAAGGTTCACCTCCAACTCCATAATCGCTTAAACTTTTA
>LPNX010301009.1:508276-621499 GCA_001517045.1 Pseudotsuga menziesii | reverse complement strand
ATATAATCCTGAAACAAATCAACAAACATTAGTAAAAATGACGGTGACTTGAAAAAATATATATATAAAAAGAAAAATCAACAAAACTTGGAAAAAATGACCTAGTGACTTGAAAAATGAATTCCACTTCTGTTGTCTGCTTTGACCAAATTCCACACTAGCATGATCATATTCCTGTTAGGGAGGAATAAAATTCCATCTTGGTTATAACTAAGGATTGTTAGGGAGGAATAAAATTCTAAGTTGCATAAATTATAATAAACATTATAATATTCCTTCATAAATGCTAATGCACGTTTGTTGAATGGATATCTTGAAATTTGATTAGTAATGTTTGCTTATTCCTTTGATTTATTTAATGAGATAATGGTATAATATTTTTCAAAGCACTCTGGAGTTGTGGTGGAGTTATATGTGGACTAGATCAATTCACAACAACTAGATCAATCTCCTTCAAACATTTTGCTAAACAAACAAGGACGTGATTGAGATATTTAAGGGATTATGTTCCATTATCTAAATGTCACTTTCCTATCTTAGGATGTAATTATCAATTTATCACTTAATTAGTGTATGGAAAGACAAAAGGCATTTTTTATTTTGCATTAGTTGTTTTTCTCACAAATTTTCAGAAAAATAAAAAATATTTTAAGTTTTGTAGTTTCTCAAATTGTTAAAAAAATGTTTCACTAGTTTTCATTTACAAAGAAAAAGAAAAAAATTGCATTGTTAGTTGCATTCACTTTGAAATTTTTATACATCATTTGATTTCACTTTGTTGAGTCTATAACACCATCTAGTCTCATTTCGCTACCTTGAGTAATACAACCATTAAAAGAACGTTTAACTTAAAATCTATTAGTAATTTTATTTTTATAGGTTCGAGCATCAACTAGCTTAGGCTAGGTTTTTGGACTAGGAGATTTAAATTGTCCAAAAACACTTTGATTTCAAATGTAGTGTCCTATATTTAGGTAAATCCACTTCTATAAGAGATAATCCAAAAATCTCCTCCCGCATAGGAGTTAAGCACGAGGCCATGCGAGAGCTCGGTTGAGGAGATACCCCTCCACTTCCTTGTTCGATCATTTATCAGGATTGGTGTGCATTTAGGGATATTATCATTACCACTTATTGGGCCCCATGAGGTGCCGGTATTGATAGGGTTTCGGGATTAGCTACCCCGCCCATGCACATCGATCAGGCCAACGACTGTTCTGCCAAACTCTCGGTGTATATTTGGTAGCCTTAGTCTCCAGACACTAGGATCTTACATAGGTGGTATTGGAAGGATATTTCTAGTACGTCTAGGATGGACTTGGAAGGTAAGCTCGGTTGACAATTTGGGAGGGAGGTTGGGTGATTCCAGCGCTTGCACCCAGAGAAATATTCATGAGATGCCAACTATGGAATCCTTCGATCTTCACTGGTTGGACCTGGGCCCTAATCATCCCAGGATTTCCATTGGAAGGTGTATCTTTTATCTGATGTGTATTTGTTACTTAGGAGATTTTTAGTGTGTGTTGTTTGGTTTGTATGTGCTTAGTTGGCCTTTAGGTGTGTGAGTCAAATTTATAGCTGTGGAGGATCAGCTTCTTCATAGGTCCAGAAGGTTGCAAAACCTTCCTCCATCTGTTACGGTGGAGCCTAATTTTGAAGTTGATCATGGATGGGTTTAGTTTACTAGGTTTAAATTTTCTAGCCTAAAGAATTAATGTCATCATGGATATCTTACAAATTGTATTGATTTTATTTATATTTTCTCATGCAGGGTTCACTTTGGGTTTCTAGATTTATTTGATATTTCAATTGTGAAATATTCAACGAGATGTAAAACACTGACCGTGGAAATAAAACATCAAAACAAAGAGATGTATTCTCATACTTTCAGAAGCCTCAATCCAAGAATCCTGATTCCTTTCATGATTAAAAATCTTTTGAGCAACCCATCAATGAGAGAGATGTCAACACTTCTGAGAATGCATCTAATAACCATATAACGAATGATAAAATAGGTTCCTCTAGTGAACCAAGTGAGATAAATGCAATTTGAAATTGACAATGATAATGTTGAATGTTTTTCCTTGGGAGGCAACACAAATCATTCACAATCATGAAAAAGGAAGAAAGGCCAATGGGACGCAGGGAGAAAATTCCAATCGGAATGGGCCTCAAGATTTCCTTCTATTGAACCAATAACTTCAATAAATGAGAATGAAGCTGCATGAGAAGTTAAATGCATTGTATGTAGTTGGAAACTGTGTAAGACAATAAAATTGCAAATGAAGTTAGATACAATAGAGAATCACGTGGGAAAGGTTTATGTCAAACAAATTGAAAATGGTGAGGAGAAGTCTATTACCAAATGGAAATCTTCTGAGGAATGCCGACATGTCAAATATCAAGAAGAATATAATTAATACTTAATAAGTAGTAGTAAACATAAGGAAAGTGGAGGGACTATCACATCTCTATTTTGAAAAATAATGGAAAGAAATTTACTATCCAAGATGACGTAATTAAGCACTGTATTTCACATCTTATCTAGAGGTCGCCCTATGACAGATTATCCAGAGTATAAGAACTATGTATATTTTCTTGATGTATCAAATTTTCCATCTTCTCATTGGTGTGTAACGAGTGGTTGGGAATGAGAAAAATATCTAGCTCAAGTATAAAAGGATGATTTGAAATAAAAGATTGCAAATGCCAGATTTTTTTCACTATCTTTGGATGAAGCTACAACTATTGATAATACTTCATGGGTATGCATGAGTATTTATATGGTTAATGGTCATATTAGGAATTCATATCTACTTGAGATTCAAACAATGAAGAAGAGTTCTATAGCTGCAAATATTTATGAAATTGTTATTAAGACTTTGAAGGAAATTGGTGGTATGGATGATTTAATGATCAAAAAAAGGTTGGTATGTGTTGGAGAAGATGGAACATCAATCATGCAAGGACAAAGGTGTTAGTTTTTCATCATTCAAGCTAGCATTATGATCTTAGGATCTTTTAACTGAGAGAATAACAAGCACAGCAATAAAACATAAGCACATCACAAGAGACAAGAGACACAAAGAATTTTACTCGAGGAAACCATAAAGGAGAAAACCCCGCAACTTCCTCAGAGATAGAATCAACACCAAAATAGTAAAACTGGAAAATAGTAAGATGATCTCCCGACAGCAGCAGTCTCTCTCTCTCACACTGAGAGAGCTTCTCCTCTCTCACTCATGCACCCCAATGAGTGAGTGTGAGTGTTGCAAGTGAGATAAATAGAGAGGCTCACTCTCTATTTATATTCTTTCGTTCACTTTAAGTACACTCCAACATGTCGACCTTACTTAACAATTACTTACTAGAGCCGACATCTCTAGGAGTGTCTAATAACCCTAGTGCCCCACCACTTGTTGGGACTTTGCCTCCTCTGACCAATAGGAGGGTAACACAATGGTGGGGACTATTGCCCCGACTTACAATGACTCACCTAGGGTCGACTTTACTAGGATAGTCTAATAACCCAAGGGCCCCACAACTATGGGGACTTTAACCCTTGACCAATAGGAGGGTTACCCATAATGACTTGACATGACTTTCTCATTATAGAAAATTCTCGGAATAAACATCGGGGTATGACATGACTCAAATACATTGCAATACATCATGGAATAAACATCGGGTCACAATAGATAAGAAATACAAGTGAATACATTCTGAAGTTACAATTACATCAACACTCCCTCTTAACTAGGAAGGTATTCTCTTGACACAATTTATCAGCACAAGTATTCTTCTCTGTATCATCTGGGTCATCGTCAGGTCTTTGTCATCTTCAAAGTCATCTTCATCTTCAAGTCATTTTCATCTGTAAGTCATCTTCATTTTCAAGTCATCTTCATCTGGATCTGGATCATCACTCGATCTGGATCATCATCACTGAATCTAGATCATCACTCGATCTGGATCATCATCACTGGATCTGGATCATCACTAGATCTGGATCATCATCACTGGATCTGGATCATCACTCGGTCTGGATCATCCTCACTGGATCTAGATCATCACTCGATCTAGATCATCACTGGGCATCATCACTGGATCTGGATCATCACTAGATCTGGATCATCATTGTTGGATCATCTTCACTGGATCTGGATCATCACTTGATTTGGATCATCACGGGTGCTATCTCATGATTCTTCTCATCACAGGAAGTTCTATAGAGCCAGCCCTTTTTCATGCTGGTTGTAGGCCTAGCCTCCATGTAGGTCTTCTTCAGCATATCTGACCTGCTCGTCAGAATGGTCCGTCCAGCACTTACATCTGACCTGCTCGTCAGAAAGGCACTCCTAGCACTCACATCTGATCACGTAGGAACCAATCCTATAATCATATCAGAAAGGCCCAACACTCACATCCGATCATGAGGGAACACATCCTAGAAACCTATCGGAAAGGCTCAGTACTTATATCCATCCATGAGGGAACACATCCCATTACTGATGGAAGGGATCTACACTTACATCCACCCAGTGAGGGAACACATCCCATTATTGATGGAAGGGCTCTGCACTTACATCCACCCAATGAGGGAACACATCCCATTACTGATGGAAGGGCTCTGCACTTACATCCACCCAATGAGGGAACACATCCCATTACTGATGGAAGGGCTCTGCACTTACATCCACCCAGTGAGGGAACACATCCCATTACTGATGGAAGGGCTCTAAACTTACATCCACCCAGTGAGGGAACACATCCCATTACTGATGGAAGGGCTCTGCACTTACATCCACCCAGTGAGGGAACACATCCCATTACTAATGGAAGGGCTATGCACTCATATCTGAACATGAGGGAACACATCCCAACAATCATATCAGAATGGACCCCAGTCCTCGACTAAGCTACCTCGTAACTGACCAGGTGCCTCCATTCTCCTAGAGAATGGAATTTGCCCTTACATTCAACCTCCTCGTCAGAATGGCCAACACTCACATCTGACATGGGAGGAACTTAATCCTTTAGCCATGACAGAATGGTTCAACCCTTACATTTGATCAAGTTGGAACACATCCCTCTGTCACATTAGAATGGATTCTCAGTCCTAGACTGAGTTTTCCTGGTAACCGACCAGGTGCCTCCATTCTCCTAAATGGTAGTTTCCCTTACATCTGTCCTACTCGACATAATGGCCAGCACTCATATCTGGCATGGAAGGAAGCAATCCTCTCACCATGACAGAATGGCTCAGCCCTTATATCTGACCATGGAAGGAACCAATCCTCTCACCATGTCAGAATGGCTATGGGTCTCATTACTTTCTCTTGGAGGAAACCTCGATCTGGAGAACACCAAGCTTCTCTCTGAAGTACTCGAACTTCACTCTAGCCAATGGCTTTGTCAATTCATCAGCTATTTGTTCCTCCATCGCAACATACTGGAGCTTCACTGCTCCCTTCTGCACCATATCCCTGATATAGTGATACTTGATCTCGATATGCTTCGACTTGTCATGGAACACTATATTCTATGACAACTTCACAAAACTCTGGTTGTCACAATGTATACAAGTATCATCCAACTAGAGATCAAATATATCAGACAGTAGTTTCTGCAGCCATACTGCCTCACAACTAGCTGAACAAGCTGCGACATACTCTGCTTCAGCTGTACTCAGTGCCAGACAGGATTGCTTTCTACTAAACCAAGAGATCACACCCGATCCCATACTGAAGCAACACCCTGAAGTGCTCTTCCTATCGATGGAATTTCCTGCCCAATCTGAATCAACATAACCCTCTAGGTTAATCTTCTGATTCGCATCGTACTTGAGCCCATAATCAACTGTACCCCTCAGGTATCTCAGAATATGCTTTGCAGCAATCAAGTGAACATTTCTCGGATCTATCAAGAACTGGCTCAAGGTGTTCACAGCAAAGCAAATGTCTGGTCTCGTTTTCGTCAGGTACATCAATGACCCAATCATCTAACAATACATCGTAGCATCAACCGACTTTGATGAAGCATCACTCAATAGCTTCAGGTTCGATGCCATAGGTGTGGCCATGGTCTTGCAGTCAATCATCCCAAACCTCTTTAGGATCTCTACTGCATACTTCCCTTGTCCAAGGAGGATTCCATCTACACTGTGTCACACCTCCATACCTAGAAAGTAATGCATCATACCCAAGTCTTTCATCTTGAACTCAGCAGCAAGCTTTCTCTTCGTATCAATAATCAACCCATCCGTACCTGTCAAAAATAGATCATCTACATATAGTAGAGGCATCACTGGGTTTCCATCCTCAACCTTGTAGTAAAGGTTGGAATCTGCTTTACTCTTGGTAAAGCCTAGAGTCATCAGTAATCTATCCATCATGTCATACCATATCGAACCTTAGATCTTTTGCAGTCACTCCCTTTGAAGCGGAGCATCATACTCCCTCTGTCTTCCGTACTCTATGCACGGAAAAATTCTATGCTAGAGTGACAAGTAGTATCCATCTAGGATCATTGGATATCGAGATCCTCTATTTTGAACTTTTTCAAAGGTTCTTCTCACATCCATCTATGAGCTTGTCATCCTTTATCAACCTTGTAGCAAAGGTTAAGATATTTATCAAGTTCATCATGTATGTGTATTACCATGGGTGTCTTCTGAACTTGTACAAGGCTTTCTTTCATTTGCACACATGATTATGCATGTCATGTGACTTCACTTCCAGTGGCTGCAAGTGTCTCTTCGTAGTCTATGCCTTCTTTTCATGAGAAGCCTCATGCTACAAACCTTGCTTTGTATCCCATGATGTTTCCATCTACTGCATGATGGAACTATGAACTTCTCTTCATGTGTCGATACTGCATCCTAGACATCATTCTTCTTGAACTGGTCTTCCCTTTCTTCTTGGTTACTTCTTCATAGCTTGACGGTTCTGCATCAATGATGCCACTGCATTCGTCATATTATTCTTCATCTTGAACTGTTGTCACTTGTTCTTCAGAACAAGTCTCATTCTTCTTTTGCTTGTAAGTGATAATGTATGTTATCTTTCCTACAAGTCAAATGCAATTGTATGGTTAGAAACATTTCATAAGGTATATTCATAATGAAATATTCTTATGCATAACTTATATGATAATGAAACTATTTTAGCCAATACAACATCCATCCATATCTCATGGAAACTTTCTAGATGCTTTCCATCTCTACCAAGACAACATTGAGATTGTGTACTAATCCAATATGTCAGCAAAGAGGTTTCATTCTAGATAAGTGGCAATGGAGAGTTGTATAGCACCATGAGCTACTTACCCATCACATACATATTAGTAGTATACTGTCATTAATGCAAACATCCTATCATGCATAATACATTAACTGAATATAAACAAATGCATAACAAAACAATATCATGAAATGACAATTGAATACTTATCTTTATTTGTTTCGTGGGTAGATTCCTTCTTGAGCCTTCAACTTCATCTTCTTCTTCATTCATGATAGCATCATTTCTTATCCAAATGCTAAGGTGGATAAGAGGTGCTTCAAGAGTTGAGTTCTTCATATTCCTCATTGCTTGAGGGATCTTCTTTGGATGATGAGAGCTTGATCTTCAGTTTCTTCCATCTTCCCTTCTCTTCGAGCTTCTTCTTCTTCTCGGAGTCTACTGAAAGTAATTACTTCCTTCTGGAACACATTCTTCAAATGAATGAATCCCATGATCCTGGGAGACCATTCAAGGTGGCTGTCACCACTTCTGCATTCTTCACTTCTTCTTTTACCGCTTCAAGTTGTTCTTTGATTTGAGAGACCCTTGTAAAGTATGACTGTATGGTCTCTGCATTCTGGATCTTCACTTCCTTCAACTGGTTTCTTAAGGTCATATTCTGATTTATGTTCTTCTCTTCAAATATCTTGGTCAAGGAATCAAACATCATTGGTGTCTTTAAGGAAGACACTTGTAGTACAAGTTGATTTGTGACTGAATCAACCATGATCTTCTTGGCCTTTACCAAGTTCTTCTTGTGTAAGGCTTCTAGCCTCATCTCCCTCTAGAACTGGAACCTCTCTACTCATGTAGGTGTCCAATTCATTTCTTCAGGGAGATTATATACTTCCAGGCTTGGAAGTTGTCAACTTCCCCAAGCTTGTCATCAAGTTGGTGTGATAGATCACTTTGAAATGAGAACCTCAAATGAAAATAGCAAAGGATTAGATCTTACCGATTTGAGGTGTCCGTCCTGGTTCCGGAGCTGGCTGATCTAGGGTTTGTCACAGAAACCCTAATATTCAAAACTTGGAATATTTAAGATATGATTGGATAGACAGATATATTTCTTCAAATGGAGTTGTCCAATGTACTCCTTTTCTGAAAACAGTGGAGGGAAGCTCCCGGAACAGGAAGCCCTAGTTTTCCAATTTCTTCTGCAGAAATGCCTGTTACTGTTTCTGTGATATCTCTGAAATTACTGCTCCTCTGAGTCTGAAATTTCGGACTGAGGTAACCTCACATGTACATGATCCAAAAACACAGGTTTCATCATAATTTGTTTCACCATTTGGGATTTATGATCCTTTTCCCAAGGTGACCTCTTACAGGACTGTTCAGAACAACGCAGTTGTATGGAATGCCACGTGTCACTGGTTGGTCTATATTTTTACCACCGAAATTAACGTCTGTGCCCTTTCTGGAAAATATTCAGGAATTCCAATTGGACCTCTGTAGCCGAAGATATTGCAATTATCCCCAGGTGTCCTTTTTAGGGATGAATTCTGGAATAGGCTAGAACCCTAACTTGAAGGGATCATATATCCCAGAATATAGTGAGTCCTTGGCTGAATTTTGGACATAGTGTTCATCAGGATTGTATCTTAGACCTCTTCAAATTTCAGCTCCTGATCCTTCACCAATCTCGGGATATAGTGAATGTACCAAAACTTAGCAGTTTTAGTACTTAGGGTTTTTCTAGCTCGGGGTCAAACTAGGGTTTGACTTTCCCAGAGTTTTACCCAACCAAATTTCTTGATCCAGGTCTCTAAACTTCGGTTTTGATGAGGATAAAAATACTATGCTGGGCTCACTAAAAAATTCCTCTTCTATAGAAATCCCTAGTTTCCACATTGAAGAATGAAAATGCTCGGAATCAAATTCCGCTTCGACAGAAAGATGCGCCCTTCAATGGAGAGTCAGCGTAGCATAATTTTGCTGATGCATTGTGGAGAGAGACCCAAAAAGTAAGAAGCCCTAGCTTCTGTAGCCGCACAATTTCTTCTTCTCAGGTTAGCTCTGATTCCATGTTAGTTTTTCATCATTCAAGCTAGCATTATGATCTTAGGATCTTTTAACTGAGAGAATAACAAGAACAACAATAAAACATAAGCACATCACAAGAGACGAGACACAAAGAGTTTTCCTTGGGGAAACCATAAAGGAGAAAACCCCGCAACTTCCTCAGAGATAGAATCAGCACCAAAACAGTAAAACTAGAAAACAGTAAAATTATCTCCCGACAGCAGCAGTCTCTCTCTCTCACACTGAGAGAGCTTCTCCTCTCTCACTCATGCGCCCCAATGAGTGAGTGTGAGTGTTGCAAGTGAGATAAATAGAGAGGCTCACTCTCTATTTATATTCTTTCGTTCACTTGAAGTACACTCCAACATGTCGACCTTACTTAACAATTACTTACTAGAGCAGACATCTCTAGGAGTGTCTAATAACCCTAGTGCCCCACCACTTGTGGGGAATTTTCCTCCTCTGACCAATAGGAGGGTAACACAATGGTGGGGACTATTTCCCCAACTTACAATGACTCGCCTAGGGTCGACTTCACTAGGATAGTCTAATAACCCAAGGGCCTTACAACTGTGGGGACTTTAACCCTTGACCAATAGGAGGGTTACCCATAATGACTTGACATGACTTTCTCATTATAGAAACTTCCCGGAATAAACATCGGGGTATGACATGACTCAAATACATTACAATACATCCTGGAATAAACATCGGGTTACAATAGATAAGAAATACAAGTGAATACATTTCGAAGTTACAATTACATCAACAAAAGGAACGGGCTTTGCTTCAAACTACAACTATTAGCTTCACCGTTTATGATCAGTATTCATTGTATGGCTCATAGGATTAATCATGCATTTAAAATAGTAAGCAAGTTTCCACTGGTTTCAAAAGTTGAATAACTTGTAAGTGAGACTCATGCATACTTTTGTTGTAGTCCTAAGCGATTTACAGAGTTTCAACAATTTGCAGACAGTATTACACATGGAAAAAAAATATTAAAAGATGTTGATACAAGATGGATTTCACTTAGTGGACCAGCTCAAAGATTATTTAGTGAGTACAAATCATTAGTAGGGGTGATGCATGAACATCGCTTTAGTGTAGACAAAGCTCAAGATCTTCGCTTTTGACTAACTGATATAGAAACATTATTAACATTGGCTAGAATTCTTCCTTTGCTTCATGAAATGAATGTCCTTGTCAAAATGGCTCAGATTCATACAATGTATATTGCAGAGTACACAAATGCAAGGAAATTAGCTTGCCCTGCATTAGATAATTTGTATACGATGCCAGGGTCTTTTACAAGTCCAACGTTTAACGGTTGGACTACTCTCATTGATATAGAAAATATAGAAAATTATTTTAAATTTGATGAAAAAGGGATACTATGTATGGCAGTGCGTGGGTATATGGTTCCCTTTCATTATGTTAGTAAGATGGGACAAACCACCAAAGAGTATCGTGTGTGAAGAGATCAATTCAATGATATTGTGATTTCAGTGAGACACAACTTGATACAAATTGCACAATCATTATCATCAGATATCAGAGAACAATTTCCTCGAGCTGAATTATTGGAGGCCATGTATATGGTATACCCTCAATATTGGAATAAGGAAAAAGGTATAGACAATTTGAAAGTTGACTTTTCAGCAAAATTGAGTAATTTAGTGTACCACTTTGGTAGGAATGTCAAGGTACAAGGAGAAGACATTAGAGGTATATTAGATTCATCAAAATTATATGAGCAAGAGACTTGCTTTGCTGAAACAATATTAGATCAATATCTTGATTTGCCAAAACCTATAGAATATGGTGCAGTAATAAAATTATGGACTATTTTAGGGGAAAGTCAAATTTTACAAGAAAACATGTCAGAGTATTTCAAATTAGTTGATTTATGTCAAACCATGATTTTGGGATCAATGGAGGACGAGAGAATTTTTAGTGCATTTTTTTTGAAGTCAAAGTTGAGGAAAAAGCTTGATATGAATGTGGATACTTGTTTAAGATTATATGTAACAAAGTATGACATTACCAATTTTCCATTAAATAGAGCTATAGGACTTTGGCGATCAGATTGTGAGAGAAGAGGAGAATGCAATATAACAAATGTTTCCAATGAACTTGATACCGAACATAATGTTTTGGAGGCTCATAATGATATTTAATCTACAAAATTTCATGTTCAACATGCAGAAGGTGTGGGTCTACATTAGAATTGAGAATTTAATATCCCACATGATAGGAGAAGGATTACCATATATACAATTCAAATTGCATTTCAGGTAAAATATGTTCTTCAATCTATAATCTGTATAAAATATAATAATATTGGAGCTACATTTATTTGATGCAATCTATTTGAAGTTTGATTTTTTGATAGTTAACTAACACATTGTTTTTTTCTTATATTTGACACGAAATGAAGTTGGGACTTATCTATTTATAGATAGTGTCCTAGTATTAAGGGTTAAATAATTAATTTAACAATACTTCCGCTTAGCAATAATGGACTCAGTCAAAAGTTAAAAATTTTAACTTTTATATTTTGGAAGATATTAATGGTTTGTTGCTTCTTGCATTTGGAGCATTTTTTCAAATTTGAAAGTTTGTGTTTATTTTGGTTAAATTTATTTTTATTCCCTTGATACTTTACTGCAGTTTTAGCCCTTTGTACTAGCTTGATTAGTTTCATAAATGGCTTGTTTGTTTCTTAAATTTGGATTGCATTTATTTTTCTTAGATTTTTATTCCCTTGATAATTGATTGTGATTTGAGACCTTTGTAGCCCTTTGTAGCATTCAATTTTTTTTATAATTATTATTGTTCTTTTTAAATATTTTATGTTTTGAGGAAATATGCTTGTATTTTCTTTCACTTTGTTGCATGACTTAAGCATCTTCACCATTTTAATTTTAGAATCTATTATGTTTATTTTATATTTTATTTGAAAAGACGTTTTGGTTTTTAGAAATGGAAATGAGATATGAGTTGCTAAGCGAAGAGAAAAATGGTGTATGCACTGGCTTACTAGGTTCCTATGCATTCATCATAGGAGACCTATTGACATTGAGACCGACATTCATCAAATGGAATTTTATTGTTGATTTGATGACTAAAAGATCGTTACATGGAGCCTCTAGGATTCTGGACATATTTATAAATAAAGCTTGAAAGAATATGTTGAGGTACATGTTTCTAAAATTTTCCCTATTGTGAATCATACATGATGAGCATTTGTATTTTATGGAAAGTTTGTAAACTAAAAAAAACGTGTTATTTTTCATTTTAATGTCTTGTGAGGTACTTTATTAGCTTTCTCTTATACAACTTATTCACCTTGATTGTAGGTCGTGCGAGAAAACGAGGGAATTCTTAATAGAAAGATGTTAATGTCAATGTGGATGCTATGCAACCATCCATTGAAGTTTTTTAGATTGAGGGGGATGATTGGGTCCACCATACTTTGTGAAAATTGATTGTACATTGAGTGTAGTATGATAAATGAGCCTCACACTTTGATAAAATGTTCTATTGTAAATTGCAAATATTTATGAAATTATCTCTCCATTTTATCTCTAAGGAGGTTTGAACTTAGTAGTATACAAGTAGTTGTGATGCATAAAGTCAACAATTTAGATTGAAAATTTGAATTTCTTTACAAGGTGTTCTAGCGCAAGAGTACGTGACAATTCTAAAGTAAATACAACATTATCTAGGTGATTTTATTAAGTCAAATTTGGTCAAGACTTAAGTTTATATCTTTCAATGAAAAATTAGCCAAAATTTACAATATTTTTAATTTTGTTAAAGATTCGCTAAATATTATACAAGGTTTTATAATTTTGCAAAAGATTTGTCTTATTTCACAAGATTTTATAAATTTGCAAAAGATTTGTCTTATTTCACAAGATTTTATAATTTTGCGAAAGATTCACCAATATTTTACAAGATTTTATAATTCCATGAAAGATTTGCCCATATTTTACAAGGTTTTATAATTCCATGAAAGACTTGCCCATATTTTACAAGGTTTTATAATTCCATGAAAGATTCGCCAAAAAATTATATATACATATTATATTATTAATAAAATAGCCTTCACACTTTCTCATGTATCATGGGGATTCACCAATTTATTATATATATACATTTAGGTGGGGTTCTTAAAATTTTCCCTGATGACATCCCATTTGATTGCCAGGTATCTCATGTCCACTGCGATTACACTGCCTTCCTTAACGCCCCTACTCATAAGCTCGTACAACCATCGCATATGATGCTTGATATCCTGCAAAGTTTCCTGCAAATTGTGTAAGGTAACATCCCTACCATTATTCGCCATTGGGAGTCAGGAGATGAGTAGTTTCGAGTGCGCAGAGGAGGTAGGCTTAGCCAACTGGAGGTCGGGCTGACCACTTCCAATTTCTTCAAGACAGAGAAGGCCAAAGGAGAACTGAGCCTGGGACATCTCCATAGAGGACCTAAACTCGAACTCCTCTTCCAAAACACAATAGGCTGCAGAATGCTGGAGAGTTGTCTTCATGCTAAAGCCATCCTCCATGACTCGTGCGAATAATCTAATCAAACAACGAAGGGGAAGGTCGTCTGTCCTGGCATTTATGTCCTTCACATGGGCTACGTCGTCACCTGTACGCAATGGTGGGAAACTATTTGTCGAAGACCGAATGTGGCACTCTTCCTTTTGCATGTAGTTGAAAGGCTAAGGGACATAGTAAATTTTTTTATTTTGATCCTTGATTACTGCTAAATCCATTTCCAACTTAGCTCCTTGATTATCTAATTTGTTAGCTTCAAATTTATTACCTCTAGGGATGTGAAAATATGTAACTTGGAGATTTGTGGAGATATGAAAAACACGATCATAAATTCTTTTGGTTTTAACAATGCCTAGATTGTATCTTGATCTCATTCTTTGAATGACTTGTTTCGAGTCTCCAAGAACTGCGACATTTGTGATAGTGTTTTGCCTTACTAGATCTAGCCCAAAGAAAAACGTTAGGAACTTAGCTTCATTATTGCTTCTATGTGTTATTCCTGAAGCGTATGTCGAAACTATATTTGCTCCGGGATCAAAGATAATCCCACTTGCACCTGCCTCCCCAGATATTTTCAAATTTCTTTGACCATGTAAGAAAACAAAATTTTCAAATCTTAGCATAGATATTGGCATTAATGAAGAATTTTGGAGAGCCCAAAACAAAAATTAAGGCATACGGTGGGAGATTTACTTAGGTACAAACAAAGGAAGCAACTAGATCTTTTTTTATGGGTCTACCATGGTTCCAAACAGATCTATGGTTTATGTGGAGTCCTCTATATTTATGGAAAAGTCACCATATTTCATTTATAGAAAACAAATGATGTGACAGAACTATTGGCGCTACAGAGACGGCTAAAACTGGCATCTAAATAAAGAGTTCGAGAGTTGTTATGGAAGATCAAAACTAAATCTTTTTTTAAATCTTTAAAGAGAGAAAAACGCAAGACAAGAGCATTGATTTCGAGTGATAATAGACGATCAAAACTAACTTTTTAGTTTAAATTTGCAATGAAATACTAAAATTATGTTTTTTTTTAAATATAGGCTTGAGAGAAAATGATGAAAATGTGATTTTGTTTTATTAATAGTATGATGAATAGTAACAGTAATGGAAACTGTTAGAATGTGTTTAGAGCACCTCATACATGTATTTTTATTTCCTATAAGAGAAGAATAAAATAGGATTTAAAAAAAAAATAAAAATAAAGTTAAGAACATAAGTAAATAGTTTATAAGAATATATAAATATTTGAAGATTTTATCATAAAACACATGGATATAAATGTATTTATCAACCTTACATAGTCCAAAAGTTTTTTGCATTGTTATTATAAAATTGTCCCAAGTTAAATTAAAAAAAGCGATACATTCAATAAGTTGTCCTTGAAACTTAATATTGTTTTTTATTTCAACTAACACCATCACATAACCAATTTCTATTAATTTGTAAATATTATTATTGGATTATAAAATAATACATATAAATATTATTAATAAATTCAAAAAAGTATTTTTCAAAGATGTATTGTTCAGTTTATTTTATTTTTTATAATTTTTAAAAAATATATAAACTTTGAACATAGAATACTTTTATGTTTTAAGAAGTATTAATTGTTTGATATGTTTTAAGATAAAGCGTAAATATTTGAGAAGTATTAATTGTTTGATATATCTAAATAATTGGTTAATTTAATTCAGTAATATTGTAAGGTTTATTAATTTTATTATAATTTATTTTGATAATAATATAGCTTTATATTTATTAATTATGAAGATTTGTTAATTAAAATTATTTATCTAATTTTTAATATAACTATTTTTCCAATTTTTTTTCTTCTTGAAAAAATGTATTTTATATTTCCAGTACAAAAGTAAAATGCAATTCTCACATGTTCATAACAAAATCAACTAGAGGATAGGTCCAAGCTCTTCACACAACCAGTGTCTTGATAAGAAATCCAAAAATATGGGAGTATTTAGATTTGACACCTTAAAACCACAGATTTGCAATGTATCCAAGTCAAGACATAATTTATAAATTAAATCCTAAAATATTAGAGAGATCTTTTAACGCCAGAAAATATAATCATCAGTAGACCAAAAAGAAGTAAAAGAGTCATCGTCTTTAAAAATCAGATACGTACCATATCTGAGATGAGACCACTGTCCCATTCTTGTGTTCATCCTCATAGAGTTGTAGAAGGACCCCAGTAGGACATTTTTGATAATGTATCTACTTGAACATTAAAGTTCCCATGGATATGTGCAAATGAGATATGTTAGAAGAGAGAAACAACATCCTTTATGAGACTTGCAAGATTCCACAGACTAGGCGTGAGCATCTAAATTTCACCCTTCAATATCCATCTAATAGTTATCTTAGAATCCCCATAAACCTAAAAATTTAAAATAATTTGTGATGAGCATATTTCATCAAGAGTAGAATAGCCTCAAATTTCCCATAGTTATTTGTTTGTTTTCCCAAGAAATCCTTTCCTATAACAAGTGATCATTTGAGATAAACAAAACATAGCTAGCTCCACACAACATGCCATACTTTTGATTGAGACCATCAAAATATCCCTATGGAGTGGATTTGTCAATTTGTGGGGAGTTCATAAATTTGACCTTAGGGGTAGGGTTTGAAGACTTGAAGTATGGAAATATTGAAAGAGATTGTGCAAAAACATGGAAACTAGGGGCATATTTATCCTCAAATATACATTTATTCTTGGCTATCCAAAGTCTCTAGAGAACTAAAAAAGTAACACTTCTATACCATTCTAAAACACCTCTAGCAAACTAGTCACTGAAGTTGCTTATAAAGGCATCACTTGTCCACAACCTTGAAAATACCCAAAGAAGACTATACATGCCTCCAAACCTGGACAGTGAAAGGACAAACACAAAAGAAATGTTGATTTGTTTCACAAGAATTCTTGCATAGGAAAAACCATGTAGGACCTTCCATCCTTTTTTTTATATTCCATCTCAAGTTGCGATTCTATTTTTAAGAATGAGCCAAATTAAAAGAGAACTTTTTGTAGGGAAGAAACTTTCCATAGTTTCTTCATCCACCACTCTATAGCCCCAATACTAGCAGCCTATTGAGCTTCATAACCAATATCCACTCTATAGTCCTTTCCTTCCAACTGCCAAGACAAGGCCAATTCATCAGGTTTTCCTATTATCCTTTTGGCATATCTCTTCACAGCATCTATAAAACTATTCCATAATTGAACATGAAGATCTTTTAGGTCAACCTCCTAGGTAGATCACCATTGTTGTGACCAAATTGAAGTTCATTCTCTTTAACAACTTTATTTAGAGTGCACAAACCTCTGGAAGACATTTTGATTACAACCCAAAATAACATCAACACAAATCTTTACCTAAGAGCATGTACCAACTTTCCATTATAGGTGATTTCCAATAACTCAGAAAGTAAAATAAAGAGCCTTCCAATGATTTTATCAATTTGGAGATGTCTTCCTTGGGTTTTGAATCCAATCAATTAAACTAAGAGGTGTCATATATTTTTCTTGAGTAATTCTACCCCACAGGTTGTCTTTGTTCATAGTTTTCCATAATGATTTGGTAGTAAGGGATTTTCCAAATATAATAAAATCTTTGATTCCCCGCCCACCAAATTTCTTGGGCTTGGTAATAAAGTCCCAACTCGCTAAGCTTGCCCCTTTGTAATATGATATTCCTTTCCAAAGATAGTTTGCACATATTATCTAAATTTTCCCCAAAAATTGAGTTAAGGGTAAGCCAATAAATTGGGATTGATTCTCTGAATACTTTGATCAATACCAACTTACCTCCCCTATAAATTCACCTATTGCATCAATGTTGTATTGTGCCCTCAATTCTTGAAACAAGCCAAGGAAAATCAACTTTCTTGTAGCAATTTTCCTCCAAATTGTATCCTAGATATTCTAAAGCCTCCTCCTCCTGTAATGGGATATGAAAAATTATTTGTAACCTATCCAAAAGTTTCCCATCTAGTCCAAAAGAGAGGAGACCCGATTTTTCCATATTTATGACCATCGCAATTTCATAGGAAAGCACATTTAAAATATCATTTATTACCTTACCTTCTCTCCTACTCCCATTGCCAAAAAGGAGGATGTCAAAAACAAAAAGCACATGAGACACAACAATGTTTTTTGTAATTCTAACTCCTTGAAGCTGACCAAGAGTTATATCCTGGTAAAAGAACATACTGAGACTCTTAGACAACAATAAAAATATATAGGGGGGCAAAGGGAATACCTTCCTTAAACCTCTAGAAGAGGGGACAAAAGTGGAGGTTGACCCATTGATGAGGACAAAGAAACTAGCAAAATAAACGCAACTCATAATCCATTTGAAAACTTCAAAAGAGAAACTAACATGGAGGCACAACAACCCGAGGAAGATGCAGGAATCAAGGACATAGGATTTGGAAAGATCAATTTTAAGAACAAAATAAAAGAGAGAATACACCATGATGGTGTGAAGGTTCTCTTGAGAAAACCCAATGGCTTCATGTATAAGCATCCCTTCAAGACGAATGAGTTTTTCAAGCTTTATAAAATGAGATAAGATGGGATTAATCCTCATAGAAATCACTTTCAAAATAATCTTGTAGGTGATGGGTCCCTAGTTTTCCCATATTATATTGAATTTAAGCTTAATTATGTATGGGAACTAGATATTTTGACTAGGTTTGTGCATATCAAACATTCCTTTTGGTTCTTAATCTAACATTTTGAGGAGATTATATTATGGAGGCTTAACAAAAGTAAATTTGCATTAATTTTAGTTATTTTTAATCCTTTTATGAATTCAAAATCATACTCGGACTCATTGCTTTGTTGAATTGGGAATTTATGAAATTTCGCAATTCGACACTTAATCCGTCTCTCAATTCGACACCTTTTCTAGCACCTCTGCGGAAGAGGAATCGTTGGTTAGCATATGTCCACCCCCCCATTACCAAATCTTCCACATGGGTTTTGTTCATTGGTGATCCTAGATGGTGTGGTGTCCATGGCCATTTACCCAGGTCACCATAAAGCATCCCCAAATATTTGCAAATCATATTCAAGAGTTAGGTTGAGAAAAGGGGCAATATGGCCACATCTCTTTCTATATGTGAGGAACCTTCCGCAATAAACAATGAGAATGCACGATATAACTGGAATAACATAGCACAAAAGATATTTTATTGATCGCAGGACACTTCAAGGGGGCAACCTCCTTTGAGCAAGCTCAATAAAAAATAACTCATGGATGCCTTCATTGGCCTCAGCACGTACTTATATACTAAGTCTAATCTAAACAACTATTAGTCCCCATGAATGTGGGATAATAAAACATACTAACTGGACAACTTAAAAACTATTAATCCCAATGAATGTGGGATAATACAACATACTAAGGAGATGAATTACAAAGCATATGCTTGTAACAAAATATACTAACAAAATAAAGAGGAGGGTTGACATGGGTTCTTAACATCCCCTCCCTCTTAGAAAATATTTGTCCTGAAAGATTTAGATGTGGAAACTATTGTTGAATCTGAAGGAGTGGTTCCCATGTAGTATCCTCTAGTTGCATGATATGCCACTTAATTAATATCTCTGTGATGGACCAAGAGTGAAGCTAATGAGTGCGCTTATTGAGGATGGCCTCCAGTTCATAAATGATGGATCCTTCATTATCCATTTCTAGTAAAACAGTTTGTTCTCTGATGTTGGTGCCAATCACTTTCTTAAGACAAGAGACATGAAATACTGGGTGAATGCAAGAAGAAGGAGGAAGTTCCAATTTATAAGCAATGAACCCAATCTTCTGAAGAACCTTATATGTCCCTTAGAACTTTGGAGCCAGCTTTTGATTCCCTTTGAGTTTCAAGGAGGACTGCTTGTAAGGATGCAGATGAAGAAAAACCATGTCACCGACTTAAAAAGTGCGCTCAGAACGGTGCTGATTGGCTTGTTGTTTCATGCAGTTTCTTTCCATGTGAATATTGTCCTGCATAATGTGAAGAATCTGATCTCGGTTTCGAAGAACCATGTCAACTTACTGACTGGTGAATTGTCGGGGGTGTATGGAATAAACACTAGCAGTTCCTGACCATAAACTGCTTCATATAGATTCATTTTAGATGTAGTATGGTAAGAAGTATTGTACCGCCATTCAATGTGAGGGAGCCACTTTTCCCACTAATGTTTTTGTTCATAGGTAAAGAAATGAAGATAAGTTTGCAAACATTTGTTGATGACTTCAGTATGACCATCTATTTGTGGGTGATATCCTAAACTCATATTTAGTTTGGTTCTAGTGAGGAGAAATAGCTCAGTCCAAAAATTACTTGTGAAAGTTGTCTCACGGTCTGAGACAATGGAAGAAGGGATTCCATGAAGACAAAATATCTGGTCCATGAAAATTTGTGCGACTAAGGAGGCGGTATATGGATGGTTGATAGCACAAAAATTACTAAATTTGGATAGCCGATCAACCACAACGAATATTACGGTCTTCCTTCCAGATTTATGGAGCCCTTCAATGAAATCCATCGAAATACCTATCCAAATCCTTGTAGGGACGGACAAAGGTTCGAGCAAGCTAGGAAGGAGTGTAGTTTCACCCTTGTGGCACTGGAAGGTATCATATTCAGTAACCATCTATTGAATTTCTTGTTTCATTCCCTTCTAAAAGAAGTTACGTCATGCCCGCTCATATGTTTTGAGTAATATAGAGTGCCTTGTCGATGGAGAAGCATGGAGTTCATAGAAGATATCCCGATGAAGATCCGTGCTCTAGGGAAGCACCAGAAAACTCTTATATCTTAGAGAAGAACCATCCCAAGAGTAATGCGGTACAGTAGAAGGGTTACTGGCCAATTGTTGGATGATTTCAGATAATGAAGAGTCATTGACATAGCATTGTTGAACATATTGTAACCAATTTGGAATAGGCATAGAAATAGATGAAAGAGAAACATTGTCATCAAGTGTGTGGGAAAGAGAGTCTGCCACAAGATTGTCCTTACCCTTCTTGTAAGTGATCTCATAGTCATAACCCATGATTTTTCTAACCCATTTCTTTTGTGTTGAGGATGAGACTCATTGTTGCAGGAAATATTTTAGACTCTAGTGATCAGTCTTGATGCAGAAATGATTCCCTAAGAGGTATGGACACCGCTTCTATACTACATGCACAATAGCCATCATTTCCTTCTCATATGTATAGGTGGCTAAATTCTTACTGGAAATGGATTTGTTGGTGACTGCAATGGGATGTTCATTTTTAATGAGGACAACACTAATTCCATTGTCGCAAACATCACTCTCAATAGTGAAGGGCATGGAAAAATCAGGCATAGCTAGAGCAGCTGTGGTACACATAGCTTGTTTCATTTTGTTAAATGCACACTCATCAACATGTGTCCATGTAAAAGCATAATTTTTTTAGTAGAGTTGTTAATGGGGCTACAATAGTCCCAGAATCCTTGAAAAAATTGTGGTAGTATCCAATCAGTACCAAAAACCGACGAAGGATATTCAAGGTCTGAGGATGTGACCAATTTTTCATGGCATCTATTTTGGCAGGATCTATGTGAACCCCTTGTTTTGAAACAATATGCCCGAGATAATCTAATTTTTTCTGCCCAAAACCACATTTAGACTGTTTGGCATGGAGATGATGATCACATAAAAGTTGCATTATAAGATCCAAATGTTGGAGATGCTCAACCCATGTTTTACTATATATGATGATATCATCAAAGAAGACCAGGATGAAGTTTCGCAAGTAGGGTCATAATATTTTATTCATCAATGCCTGGTATGTGGAAGGAGCATTCCTGAGGCCAAATGGCATGACCAAAAATCCATAGTGGCCATCATGTGTGTGGAAAATTGTTTTCGGGATATCATCCTTGTGAACCCGAATTTGGTGATACCCAGAATGAAGATCCAACTTGGACAAAAAATGAGCACCATGAAGCTCATACAGAATCCCATCAACAACAGGAATTGGAAACTTATCCTTAAATTGTGATGTGATTAAGTGCTCGAAAGTCAATGTAGAGGTGCCATGACCCATCTTTTTTTTGGACAAGAAGAACTAGTGAAGAGAAGGAACTGGTACTAGGGAGAAATCCCAATGGAACTGGTATGATGGTCCTCTGGTCTTGAAGGTGGAAATCCCAATGGCTCAACAAAAACACATACATATCAATCCAAATTTTGTTGTAGATCCAAGGGAGTAGTCGAGACCATTGAAGGTTGCATCTAAATGAAATGGAGCTAAGTGGTGACACCATATGAAATCTTCTTAAGGATATTTTCCAGATGATGTGAAATGATGATGCTAAGAGACCCTGTTTGTAATCCCTTCAATGTGTGTTTCCCCCCATCGATTGAAAACTGCATCCAAAGTTCAAAAAAATCCCATAAAATGGGTCCAGGTGTGCATAACCATTGAGCACCCAAAACCACATCACATCTGCCTAAGGGAAAGACAAACATGTCAGAGCACAAGTTATAATCCCCAATGGAGATTCACAAATTATGACACTTCCATTTGCATGGTAAGGTGCCCCATTGGCAATCATGAATTCAAAGTTGGAGCAAGGATGGACAAAACAATCAGCCTATTTGGCGATCCTCAGGTCAATGAAGTTACGAGTGCTACAAGAATCAATGAGTATTGTAAGAGGGATATTTTTGAAGAAACCCATGACCCGCACGGTTTGTGGGGTGGTGAATCCGGCTAATGCATGGAGATATATATTTGGTTGGTGTTGCTGGACATTATCACCTCTTGTGGACAAGAGTTGTTTCCTTAGATATGAATGGTACAGGTCTAGAACAAATGAGTGAATAACAAGGATAAGCACTTTCATTAGAATTAATAGATATCTGGAATGAGCCTTTTATCTATACTGCAGTATGATGCATCAGTCGTCTATGGTGCTAGATCTCCATAGATATACCTGCAATAAACACATCAAACAACAAACAATATTAAAAGTACCAGAAAGTGATCTACAACTCTTTATTAGTGACTAAGGAGTCTGATAACTTAAATGAGTGATCATAACAAAATACATTTTATGGGAAAGAAACCATCATTACATTAATATGAAGAAGAGATATTAAAACCATAATGGAGTGTTGTGATGCCTCTTCACAAACCAAGTCTTGTCCTCAAAGATCCAACTTTCCTTCTCTATGGTCACCCTAGATTTGGCCAGAACTTCAATGCAAAAACATAACTTCCCTCCTCCAACACATGGGGAAGGTGTAAGTTTTATTGTTACACCAAAACCTGCATATGTTGATGAACATTTGAAACCCAACACAAGTCTCTATCACTAGGAGTGCTAGTTAGTTCACTTGTTTTATATTCTAGAAGCGCGGTGGTTATACCATGTGGAGGTTGTACCGATAATCCAACATCTCGCCTCCAGTGTAGCTCGACGGAATTGAACTTGAGACCTATGATCTGATACCATGTTAAAATTGTTGTGCCATTTAGATATTCAAGCAATGAGTCCAAGAATTATTATTGCAGTAAAAGGAGAATGAAGATACACACTGAACAAAATAAACCACAAAAGAAACATATGCGTATAGCTTAGATAATTACAATATCATTGTCATTAATTAAATCCGGTGTTACAATAGTTTACATAGGAAGAATTCAAATATACCAACTGGATGTGACTGTAACTAACTGACTAGTTAACTCAGGATGTCTCAATCAATATCAGAGTCCAAATAGATAGCTCCAGATGTCTAAACAACTCACACAATCAGTAATGACTACTAGGTCCTCTTGATAGAGGACTGCTACGTTCTCCTGATAGGTCCTCTAGATGCCTAAACCTCTCTCAACATATGGGATTTTAGATTCATCTCCCATATGACTGTTAGGTCCTCCTGATAGAGGGAAAGTGATGAAGGATTTCCTAGAGGCAACCATGTGGTTGGATGCTCCAGAATCTGTCAAATAATCCCTTGACGGAGTGATTCTTGCATGCAAGAATCTCTCATATTCTTTAGTATACTCTTCATCATCAGACATCTCTGCACCTTATGGAAGGGAAATATTTTTCTGTACACATAGATCTTTCAACTGGTTGAGGGTCTTCTTCATGCATGAGTCTTCTGGATGAAAACCCCTCATACAATAGGGACACTTTTTCTTTTCGAAATACTTCTTTTTCTTAGAGACAGAGGCTCCTTCAAAAGTATTTTGATTCTCTTTAAGATCATTCCCCTTAGTTCTCCCTTTAGCTTGCGCTTTGGTAGATTCTGTCACTAGGAGAGATTTATCTTTGGAAGTCTAGATGACTCCCATTTGGATCAGCTTCTCTTACTCCTATATTAAGGAATCGACAAAGGAATCAAGTGAGGGAATTTTCCAACCGGGGAAGCCTTCCTGCTTGGAATGAAATATAGAATAAAATACAAAATAACCAGGGCCGAGTTTGTTGAGAATGGAGAGCACATTTTTCTCATCCTTCCTTTTTATTCTGCACTTTCTGCATTGCAGTGCAAGAGAATTGAATTTAGTAAATAATTGCTCAATAGTCTCGAAGCGGCTAGGATGTAAGGCTACCAGCTCATTCTCTAGGAGATGTCCCCGAACCTCATCTTGTTTTCCAAACAAGTCTTCAACCTTCTCCCAGGATTCTCTGGGTGTCCTCAAACCTTCAAGGTGGAAGAGGAGATATCTGGATATATGAGTGCATAGATAACTGAAAGCTTCATCTAAGTGGTTCAGAAACTTGTTCTTCTCAATTGGCTGATGGGGCTCAACCTCTCTTCTAAGTATTATCCCAAAGTATCCCTTGTTGCACAAGAAAACCTACATATCATCCCCCCAATCAAGATAATTGGAGGTTGTAAGGATCCAAGAAATAGAATTTAGAGAATCCATAATTCTCTGGCTGAAATATCACAAAACTTCACACAAGCTACGTAGCACCTGTAGATTTTCACTGCAAAACACCAAAACATCCGAAGTACGTTATAATAATTCTATTCCACTCGACATGAACATGTTTTCAGGGTATGTCACGCTCGCACCACTATGAATAAATTTAGAGTTAGCAAATCAAGATTGGGGACTTATGTGGAAACCCAACTGCTTTTGATGTTCAATGGAGAGAAACAAAGATGAATCCTGATTGAGATGGCTCTAATACCAAGGTTTGTTGTTACACCAAAACCTGCAGATGTTGATGAACATTTGAAACCCATCACAAGGCCCTATCATCTGGNCACTTGTTTTATATTCCTAGAGGTGCGGCGGTTATACCATGTAGAGTTTGTACCGAAACTCCAACACCTTGCCTCTGGCATAGCTTGGGGGAATTGAACCTGAGACTTATGCTCTGATACCATGTTAAAAATTCTATGCCATTTATATCTTCAAGCAATGAGGCCAAGAATTATTATTGCAGTAAAAGGATAATGAAGATACACACTAAACAAAAAAAAAGCACAGGAAACGAATGATTATAGCTCAGATAATTACAGTATCATTGTCATTAATTAAATCTAGTGTTACAATAGTTTACATAGGAAGAATTCAAATATACCAACTGGATGTGACTATACCTAACTGACTAGTTAACTCAATATGTCTTAATCAATATCGGAGTCCAAATAGCTAACTCTAGATGTCTAAACAACTCATACAATCAGTAATAAACAGTTAACTCAATCTAACTAAAGTGGTAGGTGAGAAAGGCACCTAATCCACATGCAGCCATGCATTAGCTGTGCATAACTAGCACTAACTGAAATGATTGTGATATAACTGAATGTAATTGGAAACTAACTAATCTTAACTAGTTCCAACTCCAACTGACTAAAGGAGGTTGGTGCCAAGATTACCAGTGGCTCCTAAAATGCAGGGATTAATCTAGGAAGTGCCTAAACTGATGCATGCAAGTGCATTCAGTATCAGTTAGCCTCTAGCAGTGTTCCCCACACTCTAGTAACTAGTACATGTGGCCCCATTATGCCAAGTGGACCCAATTAATTACTAAAGACTCCTAAGTTAGGATAAATAATCTAATAGACAGTCTGGTCAAGGGAGGATTAATAATCCTAATAGAATGAGCTAGTATTTATATCACTTTGGAGGACAGGGATGATTAAGAAAATAGTGGATGAGGTGGAAGGGATATCCTACTAGGGGGTATATCGAGTCCAGGTGGTCCACAAGAGTAGGGATGAGGGTGCCATGAAGCCTTCCTTCAAGAAGATTCATGAATCTTCTTTTTTCCTTTTGAAACTCGAGCATCTCTTTTTCATTGTGTAGAGAAAGCATTACCAGGGTGGAACCACTTATTGATGAAAGGATAAAGGTGGTGGCACCACTCATTTCCAAAAGACAAGAGGTGTTACTGAAGAGGGTAACTCTTATTGCATAAAGGGAAGAAGTGGTGGTGGACTCGGGTACGAAAATAAGAGTCTTAGCTAGTGTTCAACTTCACATTTTGGGGATTGAAGGAAATTTATGATGTTTTGGTCCTCATGACATGATGGTGATGAGAATTGTGTGTAACAGAATTCCACCCAAAGCATGAGGCTAGAGGGATATGATAGGAAAGAGATTTGTAAGAGAAATTTATCACTTCAAGGCAAGAAATCACTTGATTGGAGATCACCATCAACCTGGATTCTGAAATACATCAACACTTTTGACTCATATCCAAATGACTCCTCATCACAGCTGCATACCAATACAAGGAAGATCCATGAGAGAGATGAATAATCGTGTCTACTAGAGTGAAACATAAATCCACGTGAAAGAGACTAAAACTTGGACAAAGATACTAGAAATACAATGTAGATCTATGTCATATGGATGCAAATTTGAGCACAATCATGACTATACAAATGTGGATCCATGCTAGGATTCATACAAATACTCCATCTCAACCTAGGGAAAGAAATGAACGCTTAACAAATACCTAGGGTATTTGTCTCATCTTCCACAAAGTACGATTCTATCCGTGCGATTACAAGGTCTTGACGTCGAACATGACAGAAACCACTTGATTACCGGTCAATGATGAGAATAATTAGCAAGTGTGAGGGAGATTACCATTGATGTCGATGATTCCCAAGGTACCCCAGTACAATCTCCTGTGTGTGAATAGATGATCTGATGTCGAAAACTCAGTCAAATCTTTCGATCAAAGGTCAATTATGTGAACCTACATCAAAAGCAAGAGAATCTTCCATAGATGCATACAGATATCAAGGTACTAATTTGTTTCTAAGTCTAATTTCTGGTTGATGAGCTGAATTCGACAGGAATAACCTCATCGAAGGAGGGCCATGATGAATCCCACATTGATGACATGAAAATCAGAATAAAGTTCTGAAATTTTGAGTATCATGTAACCATAGAATTGTCTCAAAGGTAACTGACACAAAAGGTCAAATTCTAGATGTAAACTCTCAACATGACTTTCCTTTGAACATCGAGCAGCACGAACAAAGATTTGGAAGCATTGACTTGACTAGGTAGATACCAAAACATAATTCAATGGTAGATGATGCATTCTTTGAATGAATCAAAGGAATGTCATGAATCATGAAAGTGGACTGACTTGGAAGCAAGTTAAATACCAAATTGATTGAATGAAATGCAAACAAGTGCCATGTTCAAAGGTGACTAATAACTTCCATTTATTGCAAATGAAATAGTTTCCTTCCCTTAGCTTCCCCATCATGATTGATGAGTGCCTTTTTTTCATTTTTATGAGTTCAAAGAGGGTAACAAACGCTCATTGTAGCTTATCCTAATATAAGTCCATTCTCATATGTTTCACGAACCTGAGAGAGGATGGGTTCATTCCTAGAAGAGGGTCTCTCAGTGTTTGATTTAATGACTCCATCGAAAGTTAATTTGGTATCGTTCATGTTTAGCAACTTTGAACAAAAATAGAAGAAGAATCCAAAGGGTCCTTTTTCATATGATTTAGTCCCTAGGCCCTGAAAAAAGTATAAAACAATTCCAAAGAGAACTCTTCTAGCTGAGATCAACTAGAGTGTTCCTTTTTCGTAAATAGTCAATCTGAACTGAAAAAAGAGATAAACTACTGTCGGAAAGATGACTCTTTAAGTACTTTTACAGGCGTGAAGAAGACAAGTTCACTCGACAATATTTGGATATTTTAGGAGTACGAAAAGAGATTGAAGAAGAATCCATTAGGGTTTCTTTTTGTTATAGACACTTAGGAGTTAGTTAAGATCAACTTGCATAATATATCCGTGAGGTGAAAGTGTTGTTATTTAGTATGCATTAGTATGCATTTGTAAATATTCTAATCCGACGGTCATGATATGTTCTGGACATAGAGTGATTTGACGGTTCAACTTCTCTTAGATCATACCTACCATTGATCCGTGGCTTAACACCCGATTGGTCCATGATCTCTATTTAAATAGCATGGAGGGTCCTTGGCTAGTTTATTAATTATGAGAAGCTCATGTAACTTTCTTTCTTTTGCATAATAAATTGCTCCAAGTAGCTATTTGGCTGGGGTCGTGGATTGTTTCCCTCTCGAGAGTTTTAACTACATGACAAACATCAATGTGTTGATCTGTGATATATTTATGTGAAGAAGTTGCTCAAGGTATTTGGTCTTTTGGGAGTACCCTGTGTACCCGAACATGGTATCAGAGCGTTTATGAAGAGCCACTTTCGGTTTTCATCAAGATATGGAACCAGTGTTGCCGAAACTTTGAAATGGTTTCTGGTTCTGGATTTTCTATGCATTTGTGTCCTATGGGAGATGTTCCATTGCATCCGGAGCACCGTTTCCATTGGGAAATAGTTTTTGTTTCATTGAAAATTGTTTCCGTTTGTTCCAGAAACACCCATTTCAGCAAATATGAAGGTATACTGTTATAGTGACGGATTTGTTTTTTTTAAATATCTCATATTTTATTAGTTTTATTATTATATCTTTACTATTTTAGTCTTAGACTGTTTCCTTCCCTGGCTGCATATGCTCTTTGTCGTGCACCTTGTACGATCGCGACGAATCATAAACAGTAAAGGAAAGTTTTTGTTCTTGTCTTCTCGACTATGTATGCTCTTTGCCGTGCACCTTGTGCGATCATGGCAAATCAGAAACAACGAGAAAACTTGAGAATGTAGACTTTTTGGGTAAGCTAACCAAGATCTAACCCCATTGTGTGGAAACGTTTTTGTGTTTTTTGTTTTTTGTTTTTTTTTTTGTGATTTGCAGGGAAAAAGGCAAGCACTGAGAATGAGAGAGAAGAGTTAAAAAAAAAACCCCTTCCTCTTTCCATTCTTTTACGTATCTTTTAAACTTAGCTCACTTGGTCCAAAGTTGCTTTATTCCTTAATAGGTTTTGAGTTCAAGTCTTATTAAGCTTCTTTTTAGTGCATGCAATTTCTATTTTCAAGTTACTTTATTGTAAAAGTGCATCTCACATAAATAAAATAAAATAAAAAGTGAGTCACTTAAGTCTTTTAATTTATTGCCACACTATTTAAAAGTAACATTATTGTAAAAGTGAACATCACTTATTCTACAAAAGTGATTCACTTAAAAACAATTTTATTGTAAAGTGATTGTCATAGGTTGATCTTGGGAAGATGAGAGTTGTTTTTTTTATTTGGTCAAGTTAATATCTGCCACGTCACTATTGGGGATATCTTCAACATTTTCTTTGATCAAGCATAACTTCATCATCCATAATCAGTTTTCAGTGCCGTTTTTTTTTTAAACTGCATTTTTTTTGAGCTCTTTGCATCCAGACAGCTAGTTTCTATTCTTTCAACCATTAATTTATAGTATGAACGCCCCTTGTAATATTATACTTACAAGTTATAACTATTTCTCATGGAAATATCGTATGGAGGTTGTTCTGTGAAGTAGGGGAGTTTTTAGGATAACCTTGGGGAAAGAAATAGAACCCATTGATGATGATAAGAAAATTAAATGGGAAAATATATGTGATGAAGCTCGTGGATTGATTGAGATGTCAATCTCTACTGATTTGCGATTCCACATATTTGCAATTGATGAACCTGATCAAGCTTGGGAAAAGTTGGAATCTATGTTTGGTAAACACAATGAAATTCAAGGTCATCAACTTGAGAATGAGTTGATTTCCTTGAATCCAAATGATTTTTCATGCATTCAAGACTATTTATCTAAGTATAAAACTCTTAGACTCTTATGTGCAGAATACAAGATTAAGAAAGAAGACAAACAATGTATTTATCATATTATTTCCAAACTTGGACCTCATATTCGGTTTTTGTATCTACATTCTACTCCATGAAAGAATCCTTGACTGCAGCTAGCTATCAAGAGCCTAGTCTTGAATCCTTTTGTGATTCCTTAATTAGAGAGAAAGATAAGCTCATTCATCTTGGAATAATTAACAATGCAGATACATCTGGGAAATCCTTATTGTTCCAACAGAAAGAAAAGTCCAAGCTTCCCAAGAAACATAATTTTCGCAATAATAAGCCAAACAATAAGGGTCCCAAAAACTCTCAGTCAACTCCTTCTTTAAAAAATGACAAAGGATCCAAGCCAAAAGGAAAGAAGACTGAGCATCATTGCAATTTTTGTGGGAAAGATAATCATGATGAATCTAAGTGTTTCAAGAAGATGGCAGCCTTGGAAGAAGCAATGAAGAAGCACCACACTAACCTAGATTCATCTTCAGAATCTACCTCTCATGGACATGCACTTTGTGCTTCTAGTTACTCTTATACCACATCTTCTTCTTCTACTTCAATTGAATGGCTCATTGATTCTGGAGCATCTTATCATATGGCTAAGGATCAAGCCATATTTTCTACTATGCATGAATGTAACACCAAGCAAATATTTGTTGGTGATGATAGATCTCTAAGTGTTATAGGATCTAGAACAATTCCAGTAGAAAATGATCATTTCAGTGATGTACTAAGTGTTCCAAAAATTTCCTGCAATTTGTTATCAATCTATCAAATTACTCATTTGGGTGAAGGTAAAACTGTGACATTTACACCTCACGAAGTTGTAATCAAGAATTTAAAAAATCCTCAAAATGTCCTTGCTACTGGAACTGTTGATGATATTACTAGGTTGTACAAATTTATCAACTTTGG
Source organism: Pseudotsuga menziesii (assembly GCA_001517045.1). Taxonomy (NCBI): domain Eukaryota; kingdom Viridiplantae; phylum Streptophyta; class Pinopsida; order Pinales; family Pinaceae; genus Pseudotsuga; species Pseudotsuga menziesii. Next base: position 590,446 of record LPNX010301009.1, on the reverse strand, counting down.
GTCATCAAATTTTCCTTCAGTTTTTGTTGCTCATAGTGATAACTTGAGCAAACTTTGGCATGAGCGATTTGATCACTTAAATTATCGTTCATTGCAACAACTATGTAAATACAATATGGTGACTGGTCTTTCGATGTTATCTTGCAAGGATGGTGTTTGTTCCAGTTGTGTACTCGAAAAACATCATCGGGATAGTTTTGACAAACTTGCCTCTTGGCACACCTCAGTTCCTTTGGAACTTGTGCATAGTGACTTGTGTGGTCCTCTTCCATCTGCATCCTTTTCTAGTTTTAAATATTTCTTAACTTTCATTGATGACTACTCCAGACGCACTTGGGTTTACTTCCTAAAACTTAAGAGCGAAGTATTTAACATGTTCTTGGCCTACAAGGCCCTTGCTGAAAAACAATCTGGACATCAAATTATTAACTTAAGATCTAACAATTTAGGAGAATATGTTAACAACAAGTTCACTGCTTTTTGCACTGAACAAGGAATCCAACAACAACACACTATTCCATATACACCACAACAAAATGGTGTAGTTGAACGAAAGAACTGCACTTTAAAAGAAATGGCTAATTATATGATCCAATCTAAGGGACTAAGTCTTCAATACTGGGTTGAGGCCATAAATTGTGCAAATTACATAGTTAATCGCACACCCTCTAAATGTTTACAAGGTATAACAATAGAAGAATAATGGAGTAAAATTAAACCAGATGTAAGTCACTTTCGTGTGTTTGGTTGTGAAGCATGGGCTCACATTCTGGATGAAAAATAGAAAGCATTGCAACCTAAAAGTGAGAAGTGCATATTTGTTGGATATTCAGAAGATGTAAAAGGTTATAGACTTCTTCAGCCACATTCTTATGATATAATCATTAGAATAGATGTTAAAATTGATGAAAATATCTTGGCCTGTGAGCCTAACTTGGTGGGTGTGCCATCTTTGGCCTGCGAGCATGATTCAGCGATTATGCCTTCTTCTTCTTCTACCAAATTCCTTGACATGTTTCCAACTCCAGTTTCTAATGATGACAGTGAGGATTAAAATCCACCTCCACATGCTCATGTTCCTCCAATCGCACTAGCACCAATACTTCTTCGATGGGTCCGTTCAACATGTGAAGCAGCTGGTGATCTTGCCGATGATCTTAGAGATCAACGCCGAACATGTTCTCAATTTCAGTGAGCCTCTTCTCTTTTGGCTTAAGTTTCCAAGAATCATGATCTAGAAACTTTTGTAGAAGCTTCAGGAAATCTAGATTGGGATGTAGCTATGGATGAAGAATATCATTCCTTAATGACGAACGATACTTGGGATCTTGTTCCTCTTCCAAAAGGAAGAAAACTTGTCAGATGTAAATGGGTCTACATAACTAAGTATGCATCAAATGGAAGTGTTGAAATACTTAAGGCAAGGTTAGTTGCCAAAGGTTTTTCCCAAGTTGAAGGGATTGGCTACAATGAAACCTTTGCTCCTATCGCAAAAATGAATTCCATCCACCTTTTTCTTTCCCTTGCAGCCTTACATAACTGGGAAGTCCATCAAATGGATGTCAAGTCTTCCTTTTTACATGGTGTTTTACAGGAGGAAATTACATGGAACAACCTCTTGGATGTGTTTAGGATAACTCTGTCCTTGTCTGTGTCCTTAATAAATCCTTATATGGTCTTAAGCAAGCTCCTAGAGCTTGGTATGCCAAAATGGATAGCTTTCTCCTTGACACTGGTTTTTCTAGATGCCATTCTGACCCCAATGTCTATACCAAGAAAGTAGGAAACCATCTCATCATACTTGTTCTTTATGTTGATGATCTTATCCTTACTAGTAATGACCCTAAACTTATAACCCATGTGAAATCCAGTCTTAAGCAAAATTTTGAAATGTCAGACTTAGGACATTTCCATTATTTTCTTGGTCACCAAGTCTTGCAAATCAAAGAAGGAGTCTTTCTTTCCCAGTCTAAGTATGCTTGTGACCTTCTTCGTCGCTTCCACATGGAATCTTGTAAACTAGCCCCTTCTCCCTTCCAGACTAGAGTCAAAATTTCTGCCACTTGTACTTCCCCTGAAGTAGATGCCACCTTGTATTGTCAGCTTGTTGGTAGTCTTTTATACTTGACTCATTCTTGTCCTGACCTTTCCATTGCTGTTGGTCAAGTTTCCTGCTATATGCAAACTCCTCATGAAAGTCACTGGAAAGCAGCAAAAAGAATACTTCGATATATTGGAGGTACAATTCAGTTTGAGATTCATTATAGTACAAGGGGGGAAACCTTTGTTGGTTGGTTTCACTGATTAAGATCGGGACAACGATCCTGATGATCGAGATTCTACTGTAGGTTATGTTTTCAGTCTGGGATCTGGACTTGTCACTTGGGCTTGTAAGAAACAAAAAGCTCTTGCTCTTTCTTCAGTAGAAGCAGAATATCGATCCGTATTTAATGCTAGTCTGTAAGCTTTATGGCTTCGATAGATCCATTCAGAGTTTGGATTCGAGCAGCAACAACCTACTCCACTTTGGTGCGACAATCAAAGTGCCATCAAGCTTGCCAAAGATCCAGTTCTACATCAGCGTAGCAAACACATTGAGCTACACATGCACTTCATTAGAAATCTTGCTCATGATCATGTTATTGAAGTGCTCTATTTCCCTAAAGATGATCAAGTTGCAGACATATTCACCAAGTCTCTTACAGAAGCGAAGTTTTCTAAACTTTGGTCTATGTTAGGATTTCAGGAATGTGTCCTTAAGGGGGAATAGGCTCTAATGCCTCCTTCCTTCTCCTAATAGTGTCACTTTTGTAAATCTTTCAATCCTATCCCAAGTTGTTCTTAAGGGGGGATGTTAGGATATTTAGAAACTTAGGAGTTAGTTAAGATCAACTTGTGTAATATATCTGTTAGGTAAAAGTGTGTTTCTTTAGTATGCATTAGTATGCATTTGTAAATATTCTAATCTGATGGTCACGATATGTTCTAGACATAGAGTGATCTGATGGTTCAACTTCTCTTAGATCATACCTACCATTGATCCATGGATTAACACCCTATTGGTCCATGATATCTATTTAAAGAGCATGGAGGGTCCTTGGCTAGTTAATTGATTATGAGAAGCTCATGTAACTTTCTTTCTGTTGCATAATAAATTGCTCCAAGTAGCTATTTGGCTGGGGCCATGGATTGCTTCCCTCTAGAGGGTTTTAAACACGTGATAAACATCGATGTGTTGATCTGTGATCTATTTTTGTGAAGCGATTGCTCAAGGTGTTTGGTCATTTGGGAGTACCATGTGTATCCAAACACTTTTCGCGATGAAGGGGTTTAACGCGTATGTAAAGAAGCGAAAGTTGACTAAGAACTTTGGTACTGAGTTTAAATAGCATGAGAAAAATGTAGACATTAGCGCTCAGCAACCTTTTCCATTTTATGGAAGTAGAGAAAAGTAAAAAACAAACTTACTCATAACCAAAAACTTTTAACTTTCATCCCCCTGCATAATTTTTTAAAAGACTATTAGATCTCCAAAAATTTTAAAGAACTAGTTTTCAATGACTATGTAAAAGGGCATTTTTTAAAAATTAATTAAAAATGATTAAAATAATAATAAAACCAAAAAACATTTCATATAAAAACCAATGAAATAGTAAAAACATACCATTTAACTATTTACCAAGTTGGAGAGCTATTTGGAGCCATTGGTGTGCAGACTTCAGGAAAGGATTCCAGAGACATCAACCGTTCATTTCTTGATCTGTTAGCTCCAGGTAAGAGACAAACCTATTCCAAACATTTGCATCCTAGGGTAAAAGTTGCTCGTAGGGTAATGCTCTTTCCCTTTGCGGGAAAGGCAGTGCCCAAGAAAAAACATGATTTTCTTACTGATAAAGGCAATGTCGTAGGCTACTCCCAAAAGGTGAATGACCAAGACAAAAGAATGTCTTAAAAGTATTTTTGATGCTTGATAATGCATTCTAATACTTCATTTTGATTTTTTGCAGGTCCCTTTGGTCTAAATGGTTGTGTGGAAGGAGAGGCAACATGAGGATGATGATTTCATGGCTGCAACAGATGCTGGTTCTATAGCTACTTGACGGGGATGTGGCCTTCTAAAATTATTCCATGTTCCAAGCATGAGATTTCATGTGAGACTACTGGAATATATACTAAGGATGTGGAACCTAGAGCAATAGTGCTTCGAGGTGGGGGGGGCACGTTATTACTGTGGAAGTGGAAGACATCTACTTCCTTACAGGGTTATCCATACACGAAGCGCTAATCTCACCGATAGGTTCTGGAGGGGGAGATGTCACAACACAAAATCTTATAGATCGCTACAGTTTTCCAGGAACTCAGATGTTTGGGGAAAAGATCCCAATCAAATAGGTGATGTATTTTCCTCTTCGGAGAGTACTTTTCACCATGCATCAGGTTGCAGGGAGCCAAGGGGCTCATCATGATTCCTAAGCACACATGCTTTATTCCTTGGAGGCCATGGAGCCTATGGTCTTTAACTGGGTTGAGGATTTACTGAGTGTATTCAAGGAACAATTGACTTAGTGTCAACAAGGGGAGTTGAAACAATTTTGTTATGGAACCATCTCGACGTCCTTCTTATTCAAGTGGGTACCTCATATGAGATTGTAGGCAGCTTTCACCGAGATGAGAGCTCAAGACCCTCGCATGCTACAGTGGGTAGAGATCATGGCCCATATTGGTTGCGGCGGGGCCAAGGTCAAGTATGGGCGAACATTTTTTCGTTGGTTGGATGACCAACTCCTCATGGTTGAGGATTATGTGTACACTGGTACTAACTTTATGGGAGACCCTGATCTACCCTTACCGGTAGGTTCCCAATGGGGAGATATCAGTAAGAAGAATATCCAAGACATTGATTATTTTTCATTTTATGTTTTATAATTTTAATGAATGATAACGGGACCAAAAATTTTTCATGCCGATGTAGGAGATGCATGACTCGGGGGTTCATCCCCAATTGATAGGAGAGCAAGGGCCCACTTTGTACACAGAGGAGATGATGAGTTAACTGATTTGGAGGAGAAACTCAACCAGTTAACTCTTAACATTCTAGATGCTTCCATATATGAATTCCCTAGGAGGTACCAGAGACATACACCTGGAGTATCATGTCGATTTATCTGCTTGCTATGGAGGGTAGCGATATCTAGTTATCTTACATGATGTAGACACTGAAAGCTATCCAGCTTCAGGACTTTTATCATTTTGTATATTTGAAAGCCAATGTACTTCAGTTGGGGTCTCGAGACCATGTTTTTTGTAAAACACTTATATATATAGACTTATTTACAATAGTTTATATGTGTTTAAATGGAGAATGAAATTTATATGAGTTTTTTTATGTCTTTTACTATTTATTTTGTTTACAATGAACCATGTTTTATTTATCAAAAGTTATGTATGGGAAATATACTAGTACAATATGTAATTGACCAATGAGTCTGCAACTGTGTTATAAGACCTATGAATATGCCGATAAGTGATTGATTCAAATGAAATTTCTAACAAACACACTCTTCAAAAAATACCAAGGAGTGTAGGGTTTCAGATGGCATAGATGTGGTTTAAATGAAAAACCACTAACTATGAGTACATGAATACTACCAAGTGATCAGTGTCCCAAGACGCAACCTCGGTTAACAAACCTATTACTACTTGATACTCGATGATGTTATTGGTGGATGGACCTACAAAAAATGCTCCTAAATTGACTAAGTCATGAGTTGAGGAATACAAAACCCAAGTAGCTGAAGCAAGGTTCATGGTATGATGACAAGCACCATCGATGAAACCATACAAATCCATTTTATCTACATAACCAAAACATGGTATAAACAGTACTGACAAAAACTCAAAACCATATTGAAATACTAAAACCACACCAAAAACTCAATCAATGTACATATATATAAGGTACTATAACATAAAATAATTCAAGCATAGTACCTTTTCAAGTACAACCCATTGCAAGGTTTCCCTGAAGGTATCCCATCGTAATCTACAAGCTCATAGGCCCCTTTCTCCAAAACGTTACTCATGATGAAAGGCCCATACCACATGGATTCTAACTTCCCTTTACCAAGCTTGTCATGTTTCTAATCATAAGTCAAAACCATGTCTCCTTCATTAAACACATGAGTTTGAATGGATTTATTGTATTGAGCCTTGATGCTTTTTTTATGTGCCTCATTAGCCAAGGCAACATCTCTCCGATTCTCATCAAGATTTGTCAAATACAAAAGCCGTTATTCTTCGGCATAAGTGTTTGGGAGAAGCTCAACTGCAATCTTGAGTGAAGGGATCTCACATTCAATAGGCAAGACAACTTACAGTCCATAGATCAATTGAAACGGCATGAAACCAGTTGTTGTTTTAACCGAATTCCTATAATCCCATATTGCAAAAAATAGAGTCAAGTGCCAGTTGGACTTATGATATCCAACCATTCTACGCAGCATAGTTTTCAAAAACTTTGTTAATGGCCTCAACTTGACCATTAGCCTGTGGATAATAAGGAGTTGAGTTTTCATGATGAAAACCCAGCTTATCACTGAACTCAGCCATCATCTGATTATGGAAATGGGATCCGTGGTCAGTGACTATGGCTTGCAGAACTCCAAAAATAGCTATTACGTGATTAAACAAAAAGAGTTAAGCAGTTCGAACATCCTTTGCATATGTAGGCATTGCCTCAAACCACTTTGTAAAATAATCAATGGCTACGATGATGTAACCATGCCCCTCGACGGAGGTAGGCTTACAGTGCATAAACTCTATCCCCCATTTGGTGAAAGGGACAATGGAAATGATGGGGTGTAAGGGAGTAGGGTGGGTGTGCTTGTTTGGATAATAAATTTGACAAGGTGGGAACTTTTTAACCGCCTCATGACAATCTCTGAAGATTGAGGGCCAAAAATACCCAGCACGAAGGATATTCTGAGTTGTAGAAATCCCAGAAAGATGACCGCAACATGCTCCAGAGTGGAAATCATTCAAAACTTATTCAACCTCTTTGTGCATAAGACATCGTCGAAGAACGAAGTCAATACCACAGTGATATAATGTGTTATTTAAAATGAGGTGATATTTTGCATGGTGATGGATACGTTGGCGTTCGTCACGAGACATATTAGGATGAAACCTTTGGGTCTGGAGATAGATGATGAGATATCCATAACACGGATCGGTTGTGCTAATCAAGAACAAAAATTCATCTGGAAATGAATAATTGGGCTCATATTACATGAGAGAACAGGGAAGGTCACACATTAAATCACAGAAACTAAGGACTTCTTTGAAGTAGCCTTAGTGAACTTGAGATCAAATTCCTGCAAGATGAAAATCCAATGGGAGTACTTTCCCCCTAGTATTTGACGAGTCAAAATGTGATACATAGGGTTTTGATTAGTGAGAACAGTTGTGGTGCGTAGTAAAATGTAGTGACATAATCTTTGCACAACAATGACGATGGCCAAAGCCAGCTTCTCCACATGTGAATAACGAGTTTCAGATTCAAGGAGACTCTTAGTTAGATAGTAAATCACATGCTCTTGTCCATTAATATCTTCCTGCACTAGAACCATACCCATGGTAGTAGGTGAGGCAGAAACATACAACATAAATTATTTTGAATAACTTGGGGGGTGCAACACCGATGAATGTGTCAGAGTGTGTTTCAAACTATCAAAAGCTTATTGGTCCTGGTCATCCCAAAATAATGGAGTGTTCTTCTTAAGGAGGCACATATAACCATGTGTTTTTTCAGCAAATTTGCACACAAAACGTCGAATAAATTTTTCCTTCTCTTGCAAACTTTGGAGTTCAGTGATATTAGTCATGGTGGGTAAGGCCAAAATAGCAGCTATCCTCAAAGGATCTATCTAGATGCCATCCTTGGAAACCATGAATATAAGAAGATGTCCAGTCTCAACACAAAATACACACTTATGTGGATTAAGCCGAATGTGATAATGACAAAATCAAAGGAAAATGTCCCTAAGATACCCTGGTTGATCATCATGTTTCTTTGAATGAGAAGGGAGGTCATCCATATATGGTTCCATAATGTGTTTAATATACATGACACACTGGAATGTAGCTTTGATGTTTTTCAAACCAAAGGGTAACTTCCAATAGGAAAAGGTTCCCCATGAACAAATGAATGTTGTTTTGTGCTGGTCGATGGGTAAATTTTTTATCTGATTATAGCCGAAAAATCCATCTGTAAATGAGAAGATGACGCTCCCAACACAGTTATCAATGATTTGATCGATATGTGGAGTAGGAAAGTTGTCCTTGAGACAAGCCATATTCAACTCTCAAAAATTGATGCAAACTCTAATAGTTCCCTTCTTCTTAGCTACAGGGAAAATATTAGATACCCACTCAGATAGAGGTACGGGATAAATAAAACCTACTTTCATAAGTTTTTCGACCTCGACCTTTATTTTCGCAGCCTTCCTAGGATGGACTTGACGTAGTTTTTTTCGGATTGGTCTCGTCATGGGGTAATTCTTAATTTCATGTAAAACGATGGATGGATCAATCCCAGACATCTCTTCATACATCCAGGAAAAAACATCTCGAAACTCTTTGAATAGAGCTCTATACTTTTTTGTCTTTTTAGTTGAATAGTTCTGGACTACATGAACATGTTCAAAAGTTCAAGGCTTCGCTGATATGTCAATGGGAGTTGTCTGAGTAATGTTACACAAGTTTCCTTCAGAATTAGTGCCTTGTAACAGTATAGTTGTCTGAGGATTTTTGACAATATCAGTACTAACAAGAGAAACAAAATCAGGGTCTATAGAATTATTATTGGGAAGAAAAGAGGATCTATGATGATGATCTTCCCATACAGATTCATCCACACTCATGATCTCCATAATAGACTCATCTGACAGGAAATTCTGTGAGAGATAATGTAGAGTGGGGAGAGGGGAATCTAACCAATAGGGAAGGTGTTAGGGATCCGATGCCACTAGATGATGATCATCATAGTGTGCATCAGAAACATATTGAATAACATCATAGAGCGCTTCGTAAGGTCTTGGAGAATATGTCTAGACAACTTCTTTACCTCTATAATTATGGCCAGTCATAGATATCATGTTCAAAGTTTCCACTTCCGTACTAGGAGGGGTCAAGAGAAACACACCCATAAGGGTTGAGTCCTTCAAAATTCCTACCCCAACTGATTGATAAGGTGGAGGGTATTTCCCTAGCATAGGAATATTGTTTGTAGCGGAGGAAGTAACATCTGGTGAACAAAAATGGAGTTGATCAATGGTGACAATCTTCATAAGGTTCTCTTGAAAGTTTCGTAAATGATTAATGGATGGTTGGACCCTTCTAAAAATTTCCTCATTTGATGGAGCCTCCCTAATGGGGTTAACATAGGAAGGTCTGCTAGTCCCATATTCAGAAATAGCTTGGCCTAAAGAAGTCCTCCAAAAAGAATCATTAGGGCCAAATTTTTCCCCCCGGTATCATCAGATGGGTGATTAAATACCAATTTGATGAACCAAGTTGACCTTCTATTGGAAATTGAAAGGTGGTATCAGCTGTAGGAGGTTGTTCGACCAAGGGATTATCATAAGTAGTGAATTCTTCCCTGACTTCCATAGCCGGGTTCCCTTCAACATGAGAATTAGTTGTGGCACCTTGGTCTTTGGCTTCCATTGGGGTCTCTCCTACAATAGGAGGAGGTTGAGGTGGTAAGCCTTGAACCCTTCGAGATTGTCTCAAAGGAAACTCAACCAGATTGCTAGTCACAAAAACCTAACCTAGGGGTTGAAACTAGAATTACACACAAAACCACTCCTACGCAAGCTAAAGGTCACAAACAAAATTAGGTGATAAGAGGGGCTGATAAAAGTTAGCTCATCACTAGGATTGTCAAGTCTTCACAACTCGCAATATACCGCAAGGTCCAACAGTAAAACGTGACAAGGAGGATTGGGACCGTACCCTTTCCTGAATACTAGACTAACTGGACGAAACGTGTGTAGTAGCTCTCTGAGTTATGTTCTTAGTGCATTGTTCCAACAAGACGACCAAAAGGATTTTCTCAGTTGGTTTAAGGTATCTTAGACGGGTCTCCCAATATATGCGAGGTATGTGGGGGCTCAAATCCATGTTAGTGTTGTCTAATGCACAATCGTTTGACATGAGCCTTCTGATACTAACGAGTACGTGAATTACCTTTCTATATACCTCAAGAGTACGTGAAAGGCAGTTTGATATACCGGTTGGTATGTGGAAGAACTACAAGCCCCCGTGATGCAGTGTAGAAAATAGAACAACAAATCCTATGTTTTAAGATGTTAGAACACGTCTCTATCCTATCACTCATGTTACTACAATAATAGGGAGTTGAAAACTCCATACAATCGTTAGTAGAATGGGGTTGCGGAAGGAAAGAACCAGACCATAATTGGAGCAACGAAAGAAATGTTTCTTTACTAAGACCTTCCTATGAACCTTTGGGCGGAGGCATAAAGAACAATTGTGTATGTACAGAACCATACTCATCATAGAGTAATTGAAAACAAGACTCCTAAAGAGGATTTCTTAGAAGTGAAACCCGAATTCAGCCATGTGAGAATATTTAGTTTCCTGGTGTACATACATGTCCCAAAGGAGAAAAGGACCAAGCTTGGTCCTTCTTAGAGGAAGGGTGTATTCATAGGATACTCTAATACATCAAAGGCCTACCAAATATACTTCCCAGGATTCAAGAAGATCGACATCAGTAGAGATGTAAACTTTGATGAAGACTCAAAATACTTCATATCTAGGAGGAATCCTATCTGGGAATTCAAGGAACCTGAAGAGATGAGAGTCTGAGACATGGAAATTGGAGAAGCAATTCTAGAAGACCCTAAATATCATGGCATGATAGAACCACACGAGTCAGTAGAGAAATTCCTTGAGAAGGACTCCCACAAGAGGAAACCAACATGGGCACAATAGATCTTATGAGAGGTTGGAAGGTATGCTGCTCCATAGGGAATACATAAAGAGAGAAAGAGGGAAAAGACCTACAATAGCTATGTGACCTTGCTGTGTGACATCATTGATAAATAACCTTCCACCTATGAAGAGGCTACATAATAGAAAGAATGGAAGGATGCGATGATCGAGGAATATCAATCGATCATGAAGATTGATGTCTTGGATGTTGTTTCGAGACCAGAGAAGAATTTTGTTGTGACTTCAAAGTGGATATACAAGATCAAGCATGCTACAGATGGCACCATCAAGAAACATAAGGTAAGGTTCATAGAACGAGGCTTCTCACAGAAACAAGGCATAGAATACAAAGAGACATTTGCACCCATGGAGAGTTACACTTCCATAAGGACCATACTTGATTTGGAGGAAGTTATGAAATGGAAAGTACACCAAATGGATGTCAATACATATTTCTTGAACATTGTATTTGAGGAGGAAATCTACATGGAACAACCATTGGGATTTGAGACAAATGACAGGAAGACCCATGTGTGCAAATTCAAGAAGGCCTTATATGGATTGAAACAACCACTAAGGACATGGTATGACAAGATGTATAGTTTCCTGATGATATTGGGATTTACCAAGAGTAAAGCAGATTCCAACCTGTACTTCAAGGTGTAAGATGAAAGACCAATTATACTCCTGCTATCTGTGGATGACTTGTTTATAACAAGCGATGAGGAAATCATTACATATGCAAGGAGAAGGATTGCTATAGAGTTTGAGATGAAATACCTAGGTATGATGCACTAATTCTTAGGCATGGAGGTGTGGCAGAGTGCAGATGGAATTTTCCTTGGCCAAGGGAAGTATGTAGTGGATATTCTAAAGAGATTCAGAATGATGGACTGCAAGGCTATGACCACACCTATGGCATCTAACTTGAAGATTTAGAGTGATGCTTCATTTGAGAATTTCAATGCCACGATGTATTGTCAAATGATTGGCTCATTGATGTATCTATTGAATACAAGACCAAACATGTGTTTTGTGGTGAATACCCTGAGCCAGTTCCTAATGGATTCAAGACAAGTTCACTTGATAATGGTAAATCATGTTCTAAGGTACCTAAAAGGTATAGTGGATTACGGGATCAAGTATGATGTGAATCGGAAGATTAACCTACACGGTTATGTTGATTCGAACTACGTCGGTAGTGCCACTAACAGGAAAAGCACCTCAGGTTGTTTCTTTAGTTTGGGATCTGGCATGATCTCCTAGTTCATTAGGAAGCAATCTTGTGTGGCGTTGAGTACAGCCGAGGCAGAGTATGTTTCCTCTTTCTTGGCTAGTTAAGAGGCAGTGTAGGTACGAAAGCTATTGTCTAACTTATTTGATCTTTAGTTGGATGTGACTTGCATATTCTATGAAAATTAGAGTTGCGTGAAACTGTTGAAAAACCCAGTGTTCCATGACAAGTCGAAGCACATCAAGATCAAGTTCCACTATATTATGGATATGGTGTAGAGAATAGGAGTGAAGCTCTAGTATGTGGCAACAAAGGAGAAGATAGCCTATATGTTGAAAAATCCTCTGGAGAGATTGAAGTTCAAGTACTTCAGAGAAATACTTGGTGTGATCCAGATCAAGATCCCTCGAAAGAGGGAGTGATGTGTTCTAACATAGCTAGAAAGACAGGTTTTCTTAGCGTAACATCTCGACGAAGCTCATAGGCTGCTCAGACATGATAATTCATGTAGGTTATCCTTGGATGTAACATCTTGGTGAAGCTCACAAGTTATCCTTGGATGTAATAAGTCCTGAAATGTTACAAAGCATATTATCTCACATGGGAAATGCAGCAGGTTGTCTGAGCAATAAAAATCTTGGTGTAGCAGGTTGCTTAGATGTAATCAATCTTGTGATGGGTTATTCGAATGTAAATAGTGATCCCTGGCATGGTACACAGGTTATTTAGATGTAATATGTCTCATGGGTTGTATCAATGTAAATACTAAGCCCTGGCATGGTAGGTAGGTTACTATGACATAATATGTCCCGAAGTTTATATGAACGGAAAATATTCTAGACACAGGTTGTTCAGATGTAATCACTTGAGGTTGACCAGAAGAATGTAAAAGGTCCTGGTGTAGCATGTTTTTGGGTTGTAATTCGTCCTACCATATATATGAGATATATGAAGTTCCCATGTTGAGATGATAAGGTCATGAAGCACAAGAGGTGCGCCTAGGTGGTTCTTTAAATAAAACGCGAGTTGGTCATAGATGATTTGATTGTTTGTTGTTTTGTCTTATACAGGACAAAAAAGATGACCTGGATACGATGAAATAAAGGTATAAGACGTGGGTTATTGTTGTGGAAATGTAAAGAAGGTCCTAGACATATTCTACATGAAGTATTTCTAGAGATGTGATGAAGACATGGTATAGGACTATTCCTACATCCACCATGAAAAAGGGTTGGCTCTGTAGAAATTTCTGATGACCGATAGTATGGTATGATGATCAAATTATCAGAAGATGATGGCAGTAGCTATGATGAAGGCTCTATGAATTCGTGATGATGATGATGTGATGCAGACCTAACTAGATGTGTTGATGACTATGTAGAGAGGTAATAACTTCCTAGTTAAGAGGGATTGTTGAGGCATTTGTAACTTCAGAATATATTCCGATGTATATTATCATTTTATGTTTTTGTACCCCCATTGTGGATGTGTGTTATCCCTTTACGGGATGTATAAATTATTTCTAGACCTTGAGGTACAACCTTTGTTGTAAGTCGGGGAAATAGTCCTCAGTGTAACATCATGTAATATGTACTTTTAGTCTCTCCAGGAGAAGTGGGCCCCATGTGAGATGACATGTAGGATCGAGTCTTATGTTTGGTCAGTGACTTGAAAGGGTATAAATAGGGAGGCACTCTCCCTCATTTATACACTCCTCACACTCTCAAGTTCGCATGAGAGAGAAATTCAGTCAGAGGAGGAGAGATATATAGTTGTTGAATAATTCATATTACTGCTTTTGATCATCTTACTATGCTGAGAAAGTTTGAGGGGTTTTCTCCTTTATGGTTTCCCCAATGAAAATATTTGTGTCTACTATATCTTTTATATCTTATGCATCTTGTTGTACTTGTTATTATTTTAGATGAAGATCCTAGATAATTTAATCAGAACTTCAGAAAAACTAACAATGGGGGGGAGTAAGGTTTTCAGAAACCAATCCAAGAAAATCCTGTCATCTAATTGGATATTACACGAGCTACGTTGATGACACCACTCATGGATATGATCCATAATATGGGTAGTTTTTTTTTGTCTATAGGATAATAGGATTTCCACACCCTCATCATAATGAACGGGTAACTTGAAGTACTGGAGAAACATCGAGGCTAAAGAGGAAAATTACGGGTAAGTGGTATGAGGCATTTCGATGTACCATTTGGCAAAAAAGCTTGTGAGTGTGTTCTGGAACAACAACAATAAGATAGAATCATCCACTATGTTGTTAGATTAACACCATAAATGGAATGACATGATGTGCTTTTGGGGTTCTTCTTCCACCTTTCCTTCAAACTTAGGGGTGTATGAAGGGAGCTTTGTAGGCATGGGAGACCATAATGGGTTATGACAAATGGGGTCGTTTTTCAATCGTTCCAAATCAAGCAGGTTGATACTAACCATGAATGATAGACTAGAACCAAGACTGGATCAGGAAGAGCCAATGATGGTGCTGGCGCCAACGAGAATGTAGTTCCCGTGGGTAAATGGGGGGTGGGGTGGGTAAGGCTGAATTCTGAAAATAGAAGTCATCACTAGAATGGTAGGAATACCCAAAATGGAAGTAGAAGGTCCAATTATCCCATGTATGAATGATGGTATGGTAGTACCCATGGTGGTTGGAGTGGGGCCACCACTAGTGGGTAGCGGGTCAACATAAGTGTGTGCGGTGGCAAGGGGCCTACTGGAACCAGTACCTACAGGGCCAATAGAAGGGATACCCAGAATGATGGGTGGAAGGTAAACAATCCCACTATCAACCATTCCCACCTGAAAGGGGTTAGGAGGTGCATCATCCATGGGGCTAGATGGGGTGGTGAACAAGGTAGGTTCGAATTGATAGGAATTCGAATCAGAATCAGAGGTAGTATATGGATCTGAAGGTGGTGAATGATGTTGAATATGGATCTGACGATGACAATTTAAGTAACCAAATTGTAGGGTTTTCCCCCTAAGTCTATGTGAGTAGCGTGGTGGAGAAATGGTGACATGATGGTGTGTTGTGTAATGAATGTAGGCATAAGAGTGTCAAACAAAAGATCAAAAATACAACTACAACAGAGAGTGCAAAAGGATAACACACAAATGGTGGCTCATAGGCCGAAAAGAAAGATCTAAAACTGAACCGCAATAACGTGTTACAGTAGGCGAGTCAACAAAAAGGTGACCAGAAATCCAACAAGTAGCACTACCTATAATGAAAAGGATGCAATAAACTATGGGGTATAAGTGCAAGCAAAATCCTAGCTACAATATGAAAGCCCCTCATAAATTGTATCCTTTGCAGGGTGATGAAATCCCATTCAAATAATATGAAATGGAAGGACAATAGGCTAATATAATCCCACTACCAAGAGGGACCTCGGGTACAAGGTCCCTAAATAGACTGGCCACTAGGATACCTCATTCTTGATAACTTCGGAGTGGTTTCCTGGTATACTCCGGCATGCATGAGGAGGACTACGAAGGGTTAGCCTTTGCTACAGAATGGAGTGCATTATTCTACCCTAACTTATGGAACCCCTTCATTGTGGCTTACTCCCGCAGAGAGGGGGGACCTTCGACAGACTGGTCATGAACATGTCAATAAGTACTAGAGGATTTTGGTACCCTAATGGACAACAACTATTTCTAAAATGTGAGTGACAAAGGGGTGTTATTTGGATGTCTATCCCTAGAGACCTAAATTAACTACAAGATCATTTTGGTCCTCAAATGAGGCTACAATGTTGGTTGAGTTAAGTTAATTTTTATGCTATCTTGGGGTCATGAACAAAGTGTTTTAATTTAGGGTGTGAGATGTGTGAACAAGTGATTTCTAATTTATAAACCCCATCGATCTCATGGCCCAGACATAAATGTCGATAAATAATAGTAAATGACAGTAAATACCATGCAAAATAACTATTTTTTCCAGAAAATAAAATGTACACAAGTAAATGAGCGCATAAGGAACTGATCAGGTTGTAAGAAACACACAAGGGATCTTAACTACCAAGTTCAATTAAAGGAGATGACATACAAGTTGAATATGACCACAAAACAAACCAGGGGGCTGTAATGGATCCTACCTAAACAAAAACAGGTCAAGAAGGGGTAGAACATAGACAGGGGGTCTGGAAAAGGGTCTCAAAACACCGAAAAGGACTGAAAAACTACAGGTTGCACCTTTCAATGGGATAGGTGCGATCAAGGTCACACAAAATTATAAAACAGTTACGATCATGACAAAAAATTAGTAGAAAGGCTCAGGTCACACAAAATCGGGGTTTATATATGATAGGTCGCACAAAACTAGGTCAAAGTAGTGACTGGGGTTGATCTGGGATCTTGGACAAGTGCGATCTGGATTTTTCGTCCAGGTTGCACTTATCGGGCTAGAAGTCATGACCTAGGTTGCACTTATCAAATAAAAAGGTGTGACGTGGTTGCAAATTTCTGCTGGATAAGTCTGATCCGACCGTAAGTGAGGATTGTTTTAGAAAAAGTTGTTGACTTGGGCCCAGGGGGCATGCACTGAGGAAAGACTAGTTTGGATGTGCCATGATGGGGTTAGATATGTAATAGTTGAAGGTATCCAAGTATAATAAACTAGTAGAAACACGTGCAAAAATAAAGATCCGAAGGGATCGATCCATTGGAGTAGCCAAAACTATAGTGGGGATTTATCCCCTACTATGTGCAAAAGCACCTACCCTAGATCAACTGGATCATAGGGTAGAGTTCATGGTGTGAAATATATCTCAACTTCGTCTTGCAATAACAAATGATAACAACAGTAATATTTTTTGAGTTAATATATTTTATCTAACTAATAAAAAAAATACTACACATACCTTTCAGTAATGTGGGCCACTGGACACGTTTGAGGAAATGGTCCATCGGCTCCATGGTCTAGTTCTCCAGTCGTCTCCACTAATGGTTTTCAAAATAGGGGGAATGGATCCAAGTGGGTATGGAGAAAGAAACATACACCATGGGAATAATATGAAAAAAAATGGTGAAAGGTGTAGGAATCTAATGAACGAATGTCAAAAAGTGAAAAGTGTTTGTGGGGAGACCTTCACAATGTATTTATAGGATGATCCAGGGTTTTTTGAACCATGGAATTTTATAGTGCATGGAATTTTTCCGTGGATTTTGACCCATTCTCATTTTAGCATTTTTTTTTCCTTTTTAGAGAGAGTGGGGATAAGGCACAGTAAATGCTCAACTTCCCTGTATTTATGGGGGAAGCAATAATAATGTTTTGGACCATATTTGGTGAGATTTTAGTTGTGAAGGTCAAAATGGAGGAACCAATGGTGGGATAATGATGTATAATTATAGTTTGGACCATAGAGAGCTAGGTGAAGTTTTTTTGTGTGTTAACACCTCGTCTCCCACCTAAAAGAGATATAGAATTCTTTATTAATTTGTTTATCGGAGCAGTACTAGTCTCCAAATCACCCTATCAAATGAGTGGCCTGGAATTGGTAGAATTAAGAATTGAAATGCAATAATTAGTTTAGAAAGGTTACATTAAGCCAAGTGTATCACCTCAGGGAGCTACGAATCTCTTGGTGAAAAATAAGGACGGGACTATGAAAATGTGCATTTATTTCTGACAACTTAACAAATTGATTATCAAGAATAAATATCCACTTCCTAGAATTGATGATTTTTTTTATCAGGTCGGAAAGGAAAAAATATTCTCCATGATAGATTTAAGATCAGGGTGTTGTACATGACAATACACCCTTGTAACCTAGGGTCGGGCATTACAAAATTACTATTAGACTTGTAGACAATCAGCTTTTATAGAAAATGGAATGAGAATAGGAAGATATCTTGGCTTACCCGGTTTATGATGGTTTATCCAAGCTTGGTCTCCTCTCGCTCCAATATTCTCTAAATATTCTAGGGATGCTTCTCTTCACCTACAAAGAGCCAATTATTCAAGCAATATCTCATACATATATACATCAAAGGTTAGATGAAAAACATATTAATGATATAATTGAACATATTCATTAAACCAATATACATGAGATAAACACAATACAAGATTGGAAGAAGAATTCTCTTTATTAACAAAGAGTGAATAGGTAAGAATACAACCGAGCTTTTGACATAAGGAATCCTCTACAACTGAGGACTCTGAGTTCTACTGCTCCAAGAATCTGAAGGTATACCACCACCATAACTTTTCTCTTCTAGAATTGATTGATTATCCCCATCCCAAGGCCTCTATTTATACATTGGGAAATAGAGAGGTTTCGAAAGTTAGGATGGTTGAGATGGTTGGGATAGTTATGGATTAGGGCCCAACTAATCTCATCTAATCATGATTTATATTTTTAATGTCGAATTAAGGTACACGTGAGTATTGATATAGGAAAGGTGCGTATGACATGTGGGTTTCTCAAAGGAAACTCGCGTACGCAAGGTACACACGGGTTGCAATGAACATAGTAGCGTATGACACGTGAGTTGCAATGCACATAGTCACGTGTGCAACCCAAAAATTAGAATAAAAATATATAAGGCTAGTCTGAAGATAATGCATCAAAGGTCATGCACATCTATAGTGTTTTGGGCAATAAAATCCTAATTGTCCTTTTGTGTACCGACATGATGAATGTCAGTACTCAGATAGAGAAGTGCCATTTTGGCTGATAACATAGGGTATCACCAAGTGAGGATTCGAGAAGATGATGTTGATAAGACTTCTTTCCTAACTCGATTCAGGAATTATGAGTTTGTGGTAATGCATTTTGGCCTAACCAATGTACCCGCAACTTTCATGTGTCTGATGAACAACATCTTTAGCCAGTATTTAGATAATTTTGTTCTAGTATTCATAGATGACATTCTTATTTACTCAAAGAATGAACAAGAACATGTTGAAAATTTAATGATAGTTTTACAAACCTTGCAAGAACATCATCTTTATGCCAAGCTCTCCAAATGCGATTTCATCAAGAAAGAATTCAGTACCTTTGGCATATTATATCTGAAGAATGTGTAGCTTTAGATCCCGAGAATATGAAAGAAATAATGGAATAGCCTACTCCACAAAATGTCTTAGATGTTAGATCTTTCATGGGATAAGATGGGTACTATAGAAAGTTCTTAAAATAATTCTCTAATACAACTTATCATATTACCTCTTTGCGAAAGAAAGAAGCTAAATTTAATTATAATGAAAAGTACGAAGTCCTTTTTAGAAAACTTAAAGAATTCCTGAAAAAGGAACCTGTATTAAAAGTAGTTGACATGGATAAATAGTTTGTAGTTTTCCTAGATGCCTACAAGGAAGGATTAGGAGGTGTTATGTTACAAGACGACCATGTAATTGCATATGAATCCTAAAAATTAAAATATGGAGAGAAAAATTATGAAACTCGTGACTTAGAATTGGCTGCAATCATACACTCCTTAAGGATGTGGAGACACCACCTTATGGGAAATAAATTTCTACTAAAAACATATAATGTAAGTCTGAAATACCTTTTTGAACAACCCAACTTAAATGCTATACATGAACAATGATTAGATTTTATTAGTGGGTATGATTTTGAATTAAGACATATAAAAGGTATGGAAAACAAGGTTGTAGATGCCTTATGAAACATCTATGAGTAAAACAGAGGACAATATAAAGCTAGAAATTATATCAGCACTAGAAAATGATCCATTTTATGTTAAAATCATAAATAAATTGCATAAAAACATCAAGGAATCACAAAAAAAAATATACTTAATTGATGAAAAACGGTATCTTTGGTCAAAAGGTAGGTTATATGTTCCTAAAATTTCAAATATTAGACATCATATTTTAATGGAATTCCATAAGAACCCATACTCAGGGAATCCTGGTTATCAAAAGATGGTTACAATAGTTAAGAAACATTATTTTTGGCCAAAAATGATATTTGATACTGCTTAGTTCATAGCTATATGTCTTGAATGTCAACAAATTAAAATTGAACACCAACACCCTGCGAGACTATTACAACCCTTTCCTATACCAAAGTGAAAATGGGAAGTAATCAATATGGATTTCATAAAAGGCTTACCAAAAAGGAGAAAAAAAAATGACTCTATTATGGTAGTAGTAGATAAATTATAAAAGTCCACACACTTCATTCTAGTAAAATCAACTTTTAAAAAAATTAACGTCATTGAATGTTTTTTGCAAGAAATTTTAGAATGCATGGAATACCAAAGGAAATCATATTTGACATACATTCTAAGTTTACACGTAACTTTTGGAAGACTATATTTGCAAGTTTAAATACCTAACTAAGTTTTAGCACCGCATACCATCCACAAACTGATGGATAGATAGATTGTGTTAACCAAACTCTTGAAGACATGTTAAATGTACATTATGAAAAATACTTCGAAATGGGAGGTCTACTTGCATTTGGTAGAATTTTCCTATAACAATGGCTACCACGCCTTTACTAAAATGTCACCCTTTGAAGTTTTATATGGTATAAAATGTAGAACCCCAGTTATTTTGGATGATCCAGTGGATAGGATTATGTTAGGACCTGTTTTTCTTAAAGATTTGGAAAATATGGTTAACAAGATTGAAGCAGAATTTAAAAGAATCCCAGGATCGACAAAAAAAGTTATGCTAATAAGTTCTATAGAGATAAAGAGTATAAGGTAGGTGATCATGTGTACCTAAAAATCAAGGCAAAGAGAAGCACACTTATAATGGGAAAGTGCAGCAAGTTGGCTCCAACATATTGTGGAGCCTTCAAAAGTATGGAAAAGATAGGACCGGTAGCATATCTGTCGGCCTTACTATATAACATTAAATTCCATGATGTATTACATGTATCTCTTTTAAATAAATATGTATATGATCCTAAACATATTATTGATTGAATCTATTGTAGGTGGAACCAGAAGGAGAATTCTTGCCATAACCTCAATGTATACTGGACTAGAGGAAAACACAACTCAGGAATAGAACTATCGTTCAGGTGAAGGTCCAATGGATGCACTTTAGACCTAAAGAATCCACATGGGAAAAGGAGGAGGCTATGAGGGAGGCCTATCCTTTTATTTTTGATTAATATACACTAGGAGGATGTTGTTTTTAAGAGGGGTGGGATGTGACATCTTAAATTTTTCCCTAGACATATTGCATGTTTTCGCTAAGTCATAGGTTTGAACCTATGAATGATGTGAGGCATCATAAAATATGATACTTTATAAAAGTGGAACTTTAAACATTTATAGAAACTTGATATGGGGAAACTAGTCTTAAAAAGGGGACCAAACTTATTAGGTGTCTAGGACTTATGAGAATAATAAAAGTTTAAAAAGAGAAACATAAATAAGATATTTAATACTTAATAATTTATATAATTTGTGAGGAAATGAAAAGGTGCACCCTAACTACTTATGGATTCAAAAATTTCCTTTTTATTTGGGACTGACTATTCATTGAGGCTACTGAGCTATCTTCACCATTATCTAATGGAAACCAAATCTATTCTCTTCTTTTGAATTTCCTCTCTGATCATAACCTTCTGAATTTGAAAAAAAGAGAGAGCACGCCCTCTCTTTAAAATATTCTAAGAAGATAAGAATGGAAGGTAGATGGATGATCTTGCAGAGGAAAAGCTACCCGTTTTTCCTAAAAATTCTTGGCCTGTATTTCCATCTGAGTACTCAGAGCTAGTTTTGTTCTAGTAGCGTGGCCTGGAAAGAAAGAATTCCTAAAACATGAAGCTTATGCAAATAAGAAAATACATAATGATGAGTAAAGGGAACTGCTGGGTCCTGAATTTACCCCTTTTACTGTACTATGTTTTACCCTTTCTCCCTATTTTTGTCCCTATTTTGTAGCTAAATTCTTACCTTTTTCATACAAACAAGCATGAAGATTCTAGGTATAAATCATTATTTATTATTTCATTTTATGCTTGGTTTTACTTACAATCATGGATTTTACCTTTCATTTGTGCTAATCTGTCCATGATTTAAAAGAAGGGTTCATAATTACCAGGTGTCTCAACTATAGCAGCTCATCATACTCATAAGTTAGTACCGCTTGACGTCAGTTACCTGCTCAATGATCCAATCAACATTATTGGCGAAGGAATATTAGACGCTCCTTCATGCATGAAACTGAAACTCCCTGAGAATATTCTGCATTTAGCTAAGCATGCTAGTTCGTGAAATAGCTCGAAGTAAAGTCCGTTTATTCCTGAGCTTATCTTATGAAAAGTATTGATAGTTGTAAATGTGATTATTTAATTTGATAGACTGAAGATCGAATATCTTCGTGGCTGCCCAAAATTTATGTAACTGAATAGCTTTACTCTTGTATAAGTACGCACAAGCAAGGAGAGCCAAGGGTTTGCAATTTGTGAGAGTTTAAAATAGAGGAACTCTAACTGTACCTTTATCAATTTAATAAAGGAGTAGCAATTCTTAGCACTTCTTTGTTGTAGATTTCGTGAGCTTTCAACAACATCTATGTTTGAGGGCTAGGACCCGCCTTATTACAGAGTTGCTGGTAGTTTTATATGTTTTAGTTTATTTACTTTTGTTCAATGTGGAATTTCAGTTTGATATATTTACATAGTTAGCTGCAACTGCGCTCATTAAGTAATTGTGTTCTCGGGTTTTCTTTGGCTTGTTGTAGCAGTGTGGTGTGACAATCGATTGTGTACTTAATTCTTTCTTTTATGCAGAAGTGTGTTGATAGCTGTTGCAAACTTGCTCAGATCCTGTGTGGCATGCTATTTATCTTTCTCAAACTTTGTCAAATTAGATAGACAATTCTCTTTGAGGAATTTGTTGTTTGATTAATAATTAGTGATTGTTCTGGTTTGGTAATATAGACTTCCATTTTTGCAAGAGTAACTTTAGGATGGTTTATTTTTAGATAATAGACCTTAAGATTGATACGATAGAAAATAGAAGTTCTTTTCAATTCCTAGATTTATAATTCAATTTGATTCTTTACACGAAGCTGAGTTGGCTGAGCAGTGACTAGAATTGAGTGATTTGCATTTTACTTATCAACTACTAAAAGCGTTTATACATATATTTTGGTAATTTCCTTGGAAATAAACAAAATTTCCTAGGTTTACAATTAAATATTGAACACTCTGCTTGTTAAGAAATTAATAGGTATATATACTTCGCAACAGGAACCTGATGGTAGCATCTACTTAAGTAAAGAGTTTCACAGCAATGAACCCTAAGTATAGATTACTAATAAGCTTGGTTCAACTTGGGGGTGATATCTGCAAAGGTTGGAAGATACTAAACAGTTGCAGTTACCTATGGTATCCTGGTGGAACTGGGTAGTCCCATATCAAGTTGCCTGAAAGGTTTTCATATAAGTTATTTAAGTTGCTAATGTTACATTCTTGTTTATAGATAATTTCTTTTCTTTAGATATTTCTTCTTTATATTCCATATTAAGATGTTTGGCTAGAAAGAAAGTATCTATTATATTCAGTATAGCTATTTTACTTGTTAACTTGCAGTATGTGTAAGATTATAAGAAAATACTTTCATTTCTCCTAGGTTAAAATATTTCTAGGGTTTGATAATTATTTTCTTGTTAAATTTTTATTATTTGAGTGAATTTTGGATAGTCTAATGTACATGAGTAATTAGGGCCTGATATTCATTTCTTCATTTATGTTCTATTTATGTGAATAATTATTGATTATGTTAATGTAAAAGAGTAATTAGGCTTTGTTAGTTTTTCTTGATTAAATGTTTAATTATTTGAATAATTTATTAGTATTATAGGTATATGTATGAAAGCATGTTATCTAGGGTTTAGATTTTAGTTTATTTAAAAGATTGTCTCAATGCTAGAAATATTAGGAATAGAGATCTTATCGTTAGAACTTATGTTAAATATATGTATATATAATTATAAGTTTAAGTGAAATGTTTAAGTATTTATAACCGTATAAATATTTACACACACACACACACACACACACACACACACACATGTTTCCCATTTATATGTTAGATAGAAATTATTAAAGTACATGAAAGGAATTGCTTGCAAAAGCATTGAAGAGGAAAACAGAAGATTTAATCCCTAACCCTAAAAATAAACACTAATAAGCTTTATAACAAGATAACAAATTAAATCCAAACCTAAATAATAGGTTTGTACAATCGATATTAATAGACAGAGGAATTTATTCACAAACAATACCCAGTAAATAAAATCCAGATATTATTATTAACATCTAATTTATTTCATTAGAATCACATAGGTGGTAATAAGATAAAATAAAAATTAATAGAAATAAGTCAAATCCGTTACGAGATATCCCAAATATCTATATATAATTAAACAGTGAGATTAATAAGCAAAGCTCAGGTCAATCTGAACTAGGATAGGCTTCTATATCAAAACCCCGGGTCATCCTTTATAGAAGAACACCAAATAATAAACAAAAATATAATAATGTCAATATCTATAATAACATTGATACATACATTATACTTTCATTACAATTCCAAAGTACTAAAATAATACATAGAACTTATCCATCAAATCTAACAGTGGAAGCCCCAAATATTTCAATTATACAAAAACTATAAATTATTTCATGCATATTATTGTGCAACCCTTTAATATATTAACTTAAACATTAATAAACCAATGCATGGTAAACACAATCAACAAAGAGGGTTTGAAAAACCTATAAAATGCATCCATTCAACCAAAAATCTAATACATATCCATGTCATTCTAAAACGAGAAGGAGAGGTTTAAAATCCCTCTACAAACCCCTTTATTTTACAAGAAATAATATACATACAAAATCCCATAAGAATCATCTTATAAATAGTAATCAACCCCTGCGTATGGAAACCCTTAACAACCAGAACTAGTAATGGAATGCCTAGAAGTGCTTTTGCTGAGAAACAATGCAAAAAGGCCAACACGATAAAAATGGCAACTCGACATTGCTTAAACTATTAAATACCTGACACAAATTTCTTTTAGAGGGATACCCCTATTGCTACCATCTCATTTTCTCCCTTGGAATTTAAAAAGCCAGGATTGGTGGCTTACCAGGGTTAGTGGTAGCCCAAGTTCATATCCAATCCTTCCAACCACTATGCATGAGATAGAACTTGTAAACATACCTAGAAAAAAAAGGGTTATGAATTGAAATAAATATTTTAAAGACAAAAAAATTGCAGAAACATTGAAAGGAAGAATAGGGTCCAAGCTTATCTCTATAATGTTAATAAAATGGAAGAGACTGGAATCGTACTCCAAACCAATGCATCGTTAACCATCCATGAACATGAATAACTATTACTCATTAACAGACTAAGTGCCAGATGAAAGAAATAGTCCACCTCTGTAAATAAAATCCATGCTTACAGTAGCATGTTGCTCATTGGCTGATACAACCAAGAGACACAGGAATAGAGCTCAGGATGGCTAACTCCATAGATAAATACATAACCAACACTCAATAACTACACCAAACCATAGAAAATCTAATCTCTACCAAGATAGAGCCAAGACAAGCTCGATAATGAGTTGGAATAAACCCTCAATTGAAGAAAAGGGAAAGATTGGCTGCTACAGTCGAGGAAAGTACCAAAACTTAAATGAAAAATAAAAGCCCAAATTGAATTCATGTTCAACACCTTTCCTCCTACACAACCAATGGATATATCCATTTAATGCTACCCACATGGGTCAGGTCGATAAGGAAAAAGCCACTTAATAATGCCAATGAGCCAATTTTTCACCCACGCTAAGCCAGGGTCATAACTTTACAAAATATCATGAATGATAAGACAATAAATGAAGGTGTTGATAATACATATCATCCCAAGTATTAATTTATGGTTCCAAAATATTAAACCATTGGGTGGGTTAGGCAAAAGGCCAAAGTTTTAAACCTTCATGCTTGGTGATGACCAAGGTATCATTTGTATGCATCTGTGAAGTTTCATTTTCAAGATCCCAAGATTAACCAATGACTCCACTGCATAAACAAAAATAGAAAACTAGTATTAGAAAATTGCTAAGTGAGAAATCCCTAGGCCTAATGCCGAAATGAGACAATTATAAAAATAATAGCAATACAAATGACATTCATAATAAGTTAAAAACAACAACTAATGTCGACATGTAAACCACCATGCTAGATATAAAGTCTTCCTTAGTGCCAAACAAATATAAAATCCTTCTATGTCACCTACATGGACTTAGGATGTATGATAAAAGTTATAATGCCATAAATAAAAACTGAATATTACACATATCTAACCTATTGGTAAATACATTCTAGTAATAGAAACATTTGAAGAAGAGAGTTAAGAAATAAAATCTCCTCCTATATATATATATATATAATTTTGCATAAGTTTTTGAGATGTTACAATACACTCCAAACTGCAAAATGCTCTGCAATAGTTTAGCTCTCACCTGTCTCCACTCCACTATGAGGTTGCTTTTATATTAGAATTAGGAAATTAAAACTACACCCCATTGATAATATCCACAAAAGCTACTATTCCTCAGTAATTGCATAAGTGGTGCTTCACAAAAGTCAGTAAACCACATTGATTCCAAGTTACTATTCACACAAATTCGCTACACCAACCAATCAAATTAGCAAAAATGAAACTCTTTATGGAAGTAGATGCACGGAAGGATATGCAACAATTCTTTTCAATAAAACTAAACAAAGAGGCAATGATGGTTGTAATATCTCTATTAACAGATCTGTATATCAAATTATTTTGATTCATCTTTTTAAAATTGTTACTGAAAATAGAGAAAAAAATATCAACTAAAGTATGGAGAGTACGAATACCTGGAAGAACGTTTCACATCAAGTGGAATATTTTGAGTATTGCATAAAAGCTAGATTGATCATTTTACATGCTCGAATGAACCTAATGTATTCTCTCACATTAACCTATATTCATCTATGTTAAATCTTTTAAAAATTTCCAGCTACTCTGATTCACGATGACCTATAGCGAATCATTTGGGTCGATGCTGAGATATTAGTCATGTGATTAAAACCAAACATGACAGGAAATAGGAAAAATGACATTGCCAATCTCTTTCCTCCTATGATTCTTGTCAGGAAAAATATATAACTAATTAATTCGTCTTCAATTTAATTATCAACCAAGGTAGGTAAACTTCGAGTTGTTACACTCTATGTGCAGGGTAAGAAAATATAGGGATAAATTTCTATGATAATTTCAAAGTGATATAAGATGATTCTAACCTGATCTAATTTACTGAGAATCAACCTCTATTAATGCCAACAGGAAATCACAAAACTAATTTATTCATTCATTCACTAAAAAAAGAGATATTAAAATCTAATTTACAAAAGCATTCATGCATCAAGCTAAGTTCTAAATTATTTGAATCAATCGAGAAGAATTCCTATGTTTATAAACCAAAAACAACTCTACAATTAACACTTCATCTACTTCCAGTTACCTCAAATATTAGATACTAGATAACATAACTAATTTGAATCTTATCTTCCTAATGAAGAGAATCTAAGCTATTCCAGTATTTCAAATTCAACAATCAAAACTCATCCGTGCAATGAAGCAACCTAATTCACAATAGAGGTCCAATAAGTCCTATAACATGATATCTGACTATCAAAATAAATGTATTTCATATATAATGATTGTTACTACTTCTTTCTAATCCCGAACGAGTGTGGCTCATTGGCGTCAATTGATATGAAGTCACTTGTTGTAAAGGAGGCCACGAGATCAAATCCCACCTAGGTTATACTACTTTCAAATTCTAAAAAATAGACTATCAAGCTTTCCAAATCTCAAAATAACACTATCTCATTGGCTATGTTAAGGATAAAATGATTTTTAGAAAAATTCCCTCCTAGATCCACATAATCACTCCCAAATTGTAAAACTAAAAATCAAATCATTAACCAATCTATGCATCTACTAAACTGATAAGAAGAACTTAACACACACACACAAACTATTATTAAATTCTAAAATCATTACATGGTCTACTCCAATTGAAATCTCTATGATTGTTCGATTTAAGATGAAATGGAAATGCTTTCTACAAAAAAATATTTGCTTGATGAAAACATAGCATAAATAAGGAAACACTAAGTCAAGAAAAAAAATATATAGCTTAAAATTTTAAGACACTGTAAATTTCTCAACTTATCTAAGTGTTCCAACATAATCTAAGATATCATGAGACTAAGCACAAGAAACCCCTACATTGAGAATGCTTAAACTTTAAAATCATTAAATTACAGACTTTGGCTAGAATTCACTAATATAAGCAATAGTCTCTACAACATGACCGATTTACTAAAATAGAAAGAACTCAAACCTAGAATAGCCTTATGATTGTTCTTTTTAGCCTACTTGTAGATTTGAAACTCAAGATTGAAAGACTGAATCTATGAAAGGATTTAAATATACAAGGTAAAAACCCAGCTGAACACTATTAATGCAAACACAACACATTAAAATAAATCTAAGGAAATCCTAAATATCTCACAACATTTTACAAATACTTAGCTAACATAAGGCTTTCGAATCTTTTCTACCCTATTCCTATCTCTGAAATCACTGATAGAAGTGTGTAAATCAGAAACAATAGTATAAAAAAACCGTATATAAAAAAAATTCTTACAATAATGCGAGTAAACGAAGATATTCATAGAAAATATACCAACATCAAGTGAAGGTGCCCCCCCTCCAAACGCTGCTCAACCAGGAATTAAAAACTTAAATGAAACGACAGAAGTAGATTTTATTATCTGAGTCAAAGTTTATAGCATTTCTATATGTCTGTGTATTCCCTAATCCTGAAGAGGCCCATTTATACAATAAAATAGAAGAATGGATTAGATCAATCCCAAAAAGAACCATAAATTCATTCAACAACCCAGAAACCGACCAGCACAAAATCTAGGAAAATCACGAATTAAAAACTTAAATGAAAGGACAGAAGTAGATTTTATTATCTGAGTCAAAGTTTACAACATTTCTATATGTCTATATATTCCCTAAGCCTGAAGAGGCCCATTTATAAAAAAAATCAGAAGAATGGATTAGATCAATCCCCAAAAGAATCATAAATTTGTTCAACAACCTAGAAAATGACCAACACAAAATCTAGGAAAATCACATCTGTTTTGGAAAGGATTTATCCAAATTCGTTCAGAAATTCTAAAAATTTTCTGCAGTTAGGGGAAAAGGAAAGGATTTTGAATAGTTTCACCATATTTGTCATAGATTGCTCTGAAATGAAGCCTGGAATCAGGTTCCTTAATTAATGACAGGAATATCAGATTGAGTTCCATATCAAGTGCAGGATCAAGTGAGTGAGAAATATTCATAATAACAAGATTCTATATACCAAATAATTATTCATTAGATGTTACCTTTGAAATTTTGTTTAAAAATAAATGAAATGGGTGAAATGGTAGTGAAAATACGTTATCAAAGGCTTCATGAAGTAGTCTTTAAAACCTATACAAAGGAATCCTAAACTGATGATAAACATAGAGAAAAATTGGTTAAAACACTTGGTTCCTTATTCAAATTGTAGACATGATATGGAAAAAACAGGGAGCCATCCTCTCCCCCACAACAAATATCTTACATGTCCCAATGCAAGGAAACAAAATTGACAGTCAAAATTGGTGATGTGATTTGAGTTAGACCCCTAAGGAATTGACTAACACGTGCACTTGAGGAGAGGAAGGAACTAGCTTTGGTTTAGTGTTCATAATCTCTTCCATCTCCTTTTCTTTCTTCTTCAATTGTCTTCTCAGGCTCTGGTTAGACCCCGTCATATCATCAACTAAATTTTGTAAAGAAGCAACTTTAGTCTTCAGAATCCCATTTTCTTTCTTGAGATGTCAAGTGATAAGGGAATACTGCTAAACTTCCTCTTTGAGGTGAAAATTCTTCTTTTGGAAATAATCATTTGCAGATAGCTCACAAGGAATGGTTGAAGGATTATGTACTAGAATTGTACAAGTAGGCGTATGTAAAGGATTAGAATCAAAATATATAGGTAATGAAGATTCATTGGAAAAATGTAAAGGATACAAAGGGGCTGAAGAGACACGTTGAGATGCAGTATGTTTTATTAATGATGGATTAATAATGATCAACTCATAATTATGCAAATTTGACATAGAAAAGTCTTAATCCAAAGTACTAAATGAGTTGAATGCAAAATGTATATGGAACAAAGGTAAAACGAGTTTATGGAATTAAGGTATATTGTATATTAATAAAATATTACCATATACTCAAAATCCGAACTATAACACATAAAATAATTCAATTTAGGTATTTGATATGTATGAATGAATTAATACCCAAACTTAAAAAATGCACGGTATTATAGTTAAAAGAAAAGTTTTGACAAGGAGTTCAAACTATGTAAAAAATTGGACTGTGTTGAATTAAGTGAAGACCCTTGTGCTTCAAAAATGTGTCACCGAATCCTTGAGGGAGTTTCCAACTAAGACTAACATGATAAGATACTTTATATTGGAATGTGATCCAACTAATTAAGTGCTAAGATGTATTTTTTTAATAATGACTTTAGCATATATAAAACATAAGTGAAAAATGAATGATTTATATATACTTGATTCTAATGCCATTAAATCAGCTTATGCACTTAAGTATTTGTTGATCAAAGCTAGAATTCCTATACTCTAATAATGAATTGAACAACAATCATGGATCATTGTCCAAATCAAAGATTTGGACATTGATTGTTTTATAATAATATAAGAAGAATGAGTTAGGAAATCATACATTCAGTCCTAATAGGTGAAAATAGGTCTAATGGAGGAAACATCCAACTAAAATTAATTTGGAAACCGAGAGAATAATAAATCCAGAAAAATTGAAATACCAATATTCTTGAAGGATGCAGGTAAATTTACGTATTGATTGACTAACTTAATTAAATAGATTTGGATTCCATCAACCATTACGTTGGTAATTTTATTTATGCAGTTTCCTTATTTTCTATCACTCCATCCAACACTTTGTCCAACACTCCTTCCGGAACTCCATCGAACACTTGATTCTGCATGTATTACAGTACCCTGATATTGAAATGTAGAAATATCCCAGGTTTTCAGAGGTGCATTAATAATTGTTTCCATTGACATCAGAGAGATGATGCTACCAAAAGAGTTTTGTAAAAAGGACAAAGAGTCTTATTTTTGAACTTCAAACGTCTAGGAGTGGGAGAAGGAAGTAAACATTTTGCTTAATTAAAAATTCTTCACCTTCATGTAACAGGTTCCTCAGACAATTCTTCATATTGATACCTAACTTGTAATCATTCAACTGGTCATAAACAGAAAGAGAATGGATCAGAAGATTATAGATTAGCATGAAAATGAATACATAATTTAAAAGGAACCTAACATTTATTAATATCATCCTTCCATCTAGATAAAATTCATACATGCGGATACAGATGTACTCCCCTTTATTTATACAAAAAATCATCATGAAATGGCATGTCTTGATTAAGCAAGAGTTTTAGTAAATGAGGTCCATAAAAGTACCAGTCAACTTGATCTAGCTTTACACAAGAATGTTTAAGTAATAAAAATAAGGTTCGTAGCTAAGTCCATCAAATTATTGAACGTATGTACACTCTGGAGGTACAACCCTCCTATATAGTGAGGATAAGGGAGTGGAGTATTAAATCATCTTAAGATAATTATCCAATGGCTATTAGACAAGAGTCATTTAATTTTAATTTAACCAGACATATCTTTTTAATTCTTATAAGAGTACCTTATTCATACAAACAAGTATGGATAAATAATTATAATAGATATTGAAGTCAGAAACCATTACCAGCGAGCATGTTCAGGACTTTGATGGGGTAACTATAATATCCAAGAAATCTCTTCCCCAGACACAATGTCCTATTTCCAACAAGCTTGTTTAGTACCCTGATGGGTTTGTCTGGTCATACCATGGGCCAGTACCTAGTGCTGTAATACCTGTTTAGCTTCCTAGCGGGTTAACCTCTTACGCCCATTTTCTATCAGAGGCTCTTATCCCAAATTCACCTTAAATATAGGATTTATAAATTTATTCTATGGAGATGAATGGGGGAGAAACTATGAAAACATTTCTAGGAGTGAGATGGTATTGGTTCAGAATATTTTCCTTGAAAATGCTTGTAAATATTTGTTTCCATGAACAATTAACTCTTGTGATCATACTAACTCAAAAACATGAGATAGTTACAATTATTTCTATGTAAAGTTAAAACCAATTGATAATAACTGAAATATTATTCAGTTTTAACATCCATCTTCCTATAGGCTTATTATGGTGTCTTACTAAATAGCAATTTAGTTTCCTCATCCATTACTACTTGCTAAAATGCATGCTCAATCAAGTGTAAAACCAAGTCAAAGTATACTAGTACGCTATGGTTTTCATGCGTTAAACTTCTTGAAAAACAATAGATGGTAGAAAATATGTATAAACAAAGAAGAATAAGTCTTGTATGACTGAAAACAATAGGTATCCAAATATATGATAAAATCATTTCCTTTATCTTTTTCTTAAAACATAAAGTCAAAAACCTAACACAACTAGTAAACATATTTTGAAAATCTTTTAGAAATTTGATTAAATAAGGAAAGTTCCAAAAAATCCTTTATAGAAAAATCAGCCTTTTCATGAAGCAACAAAGGAATCAAAATAACTTCTATTTTTTAAGTATTCTGAGTTGTTCTTGTTAGTACAAAATACCAACTCTAATTCAGATTGGTGAGCCAAATCATGAATGAAGTCCTACTTGGAAATAGGTTTATGATATACCTTCAACTGGTGTCCATTTACCACAAAGGTTACATGTTCATCACCAATTGTTCTTATTCTTACAAAACCATTATTAAAAAGTTCACAATTTCACAATACCATGTAGTATCTTCCTTTTTATAGGCTATGAGCTGCTGTGATAATAATTTTTCTAAAAGTATGTTTGGGAAGAAGGCATAAATTCAGTTAAAAAATCTTAATATTTTTATTAAAAAAGGAGAAAAACGAAGTTGCATTAATTTATAAACTAAACATGCAACTTTTTTTATTATTTATATACATATTTTCCTATTCTATCTAAGAGGAAATAAAAAATTTCTATTCAAGTATATGAACTCTTCCACTGTATCCAAGTGCGAAGCAAAATGAAAAAAATACCTTTATCCAGATATGAAAATGTTATTGAAGAGATTTCCTATATATTCAGAATGAACCCACTTACTTGTTTCTGTATCAGAAGGCGTTGAAGTGAGAATAAGATTGTGGTTGGGTTACCTTTGGAACCAACTTTAAGTGTAGTCTTGAGATGCACACCCCTCCATCATGTTGTGTAGACCTCAGTCTCCTATATTATTGATTTCTTTAATACATGTCGGATATGTTTTTAGGAATGTTGATAACCCCTCAAATTCAAATTGCTCTCTATCGGATGTAGTCCCCAAGTTGTCAATTTCCTCTGCAATTTGGCAAGGAATATCTTTTTGCAGCTCTTAGGACTTTGGTTCGTTTGTTGTGTCAGGAGAGGTAGCTAAAGTATTAATTGTTGTTTGGAAGTGTTCTACCTGATAAGAATAACTTCCAATCGCTTCCAAAATTTGAGAAAGTTGCCCCAAATTGATGGTCACCTCTAAATCCAGTTTGTCGGTTGTTTTCTTCTCGTCTCGCACAAGGATTAATCTCTGGGATTCTTACACCACCCCATTTTTTTAGGTTTATATGTGCTTTAAATGATTCTAATCAAGAATACATACCACCAAAAACATATTTTTGTAAATCAAACACATCGCTCTTGCATGAAATAAAATATTGTTGCATGAAATTAAATTGCGGCAGCTAAACACGCCCAAACTTGCAAAAAGAACACTTGTATAAAATTAAACTGCAGAAAATTAAACTACCTAAACTTGTTGAAATAAAAACACACTTTTGCAGAAGAATAAATCAAACATGAGAAAAAGTAAACACACTTGTGAGAAAGGAACAACAAGGATTTGGGGCAAATCACTAAAGTGGATGCATTAGGTTGTTACCCCACAGAAATACCGTAGTGAATTCGTCTTTCTGCCTTATTTTTCCCCCTCCCCCTTGCTGTTTAATGTAAAAGAAACTTATCTATCTCTATCTACCTAGACTTCAACCCCTTTAGCACCTTCCCGACAATGGCACCAAAAATGTCTAGAAAATTATATAACGAATTAATTCACGTTCAATTTAATTATCGACCAAGGTAGGTAAACTTCGAGTTGATACACTATATGTGCATGGTAATATAATATAGGGCTAATTTTTTATGATAATTTCAAAGATCTATAAGATAATTCTAACCTGATCTAATTTACTGAGAATCAAGTTATGTTAATTCCAACAGGAAATCACAAAACTAATTTATTCATTCATTCACTAAGAAAAAGAGATATTAAAATCTAATTTACAAAGGGATTCAAGCATCAATCCAAGTTCTAACTTATTTAAATCAATTGAGAAGAAGTCATATGTTTATAAACCAAAATCAACTCTACAATTAACACTTCATCTACTTCCAGTTACCTCAAATCTTAGATACTAGCTAACAAA
Source organism: Pseudotsuga menziesii (assembly GCA_001517045.1). Lineage (NCBI taxonomy): Eukaryota > Viridiplantae > Streptophyta > Pinopsida > Pinales > Pinaceae > Pseudotsuga > Pseudotsuga menziesii. Next base: position 555,465 of record LPNX010301009.1, on the reverse strand, counting down.
ACTAATTCCAATCGTATCTCCCTAATACAAAGAATATAAGTTATTCCAGTATTTTAAATTCAGCAATCACAACACATTCATGCAATGAATCAACCTAATTGATAAAAAAGTTCTAAGTCCTATAACATGCTATCTGACTATCAAATTTTTTTTTTCTTCAGATCTAATGATTATTAGTATTTCTTTCAAATTCAGACAAAACAAACTATCAAGCTTTCCAAATCTCACAATAACACTATCTCATTGGCTATGTTAAGGACAAAATGGTTTCCAAAAAAATTCTCTCCTAGATCCACACAATCACTCCCAAATTTTAAAACTAAAAATCAAATCATTAACCAATCTACGCTTCTACTAAACCAATAAAAAGAACTTAACGCACCCAAACAAACTATTATTAAATCCTAAAATCATTACATGAGATACTCTAATAGAAATCCGTTTACTATTCGCTTTAAGATGAAATGTAAATGCTTTCTACAGAAAATTATTTCCTCAATGAAAATAGAGCATACACAAAGAAACGCTAAGTCAAGAAAAAAAATTATAGCTTAAAATTTTAACAGTGTAAATTTCTCAACTGATCCAAGTCTTCCAACAAAATCTAATCTTTCATCAAACTAAGCACAAGAAATACCTACATTGACAATGCTTAAACTTTAAAATCATTAAATTATAGACTGGCCAAAAGTCACTAATATAAGCAATAGTCTCTACAACATGACCTATTTACTAAAACAAAAAGAACTTAAACCTAAAATGGCCTTATGATTGTTCTTTCTATCCTACTTGCAGATATGAAACTCAAGATTGACAGACTGAATCTATGAAAGGATTTAAATCTACAAGGTAAAACCCTAGCTGAATGTTATTAATGAAAATAGAGCACAATAAGATAAATCTCATGAAATCGTAAATATCTCATAGTGTTTTACAAATTATTAGCTAACATAAGCCTTTCGAATATTTTCTTCCTTATTCCTCTCTCTGAAATCGTTGATAGAAGTGTCTAAATCAGAAACAATAGTATGAAAAAACAGTATATAAGAAAAATTCTTACAGTAATGCGAGTAAACGAAGATATTCATAGAAAATATACCAACATAGATTAAAGGTGGCCCCCCTCGAAACGTCGCTCAACCAAGAATTAAAAACTTAAATGAAAGAATAAAATCATATTTTATTAACTGAGTCAAAATTTACAACATTTCTATATGTCTATTCTTCCCTCAGCCTGAAGAGGCCCATTTATACAAAAAATATATATGGAAGAATGGATTAGATCTATCCACAAAAGAATCACAAATTCGTTCAACAACACAGAAAACGAACAACACAAAATATAAGAAAATCGCATCTATTTTGGAAAGGATTTCTACAAATTCATTCATAAATTCTGAAAATTTCCCTCAGTTAGGAGAGAATGGGGTCTTTTATGAAGTGGGTTTCGAACGGTTTAACTAGATACATCAAATATTGCTTAGAAATGAATCCTGAAATTAGGTTCCTGAATTAATGACAGGAGTGTTAGACTGAGTGTTGGATCATGTGCAGCATCAGGTGAGTGAGAAATATGCATAATAACAATATTCTATATACCAACTAATTATTCATTAGATGTGACCTTTGAAATTATGTTTAAAATTGAATGAAATAGGTGAAATGATAGTAAAAATGCCTTATCAAAGGCTTCATGAAGTAGTCTTTAAAACATATACAAAGGAATTCTAAACAGATGATAAGCATAAAGAAAACATTGTTAAAACACTTGGTTCCCTATTGGAAATGTAGAAAAGCTATGGACAAAGCAGGGAGCCGTCATCTCCCCCACAATAATGACCTTTCATGTCCCAATGCAAGGAAACAAAATTGATAGTCAAAATTGGTGATGTGATTTGAGTTAGACCCCTGAGGCATTGACCAACACCTACACTTGAGGAGAAGCAAAAACTAGATTTGGTTGAGTGTTCATAATAACTTCTTGTTGGTGTCCTTTCTTCTTCAATTGTCTTCTCAGGATCCGGTTAGACATCGTCATATTATCAACCAATTTTTGTAAAGAAAAAACTTTAGTATTCAGAATCCCATTTTCTTTCTTGAGATGTCGAGTGAGAAGGGCATACTCCTGAACTTCCTATGTGAGCTTAACATTCCTCTTTTGAAAATAATCATTCGCAAATAGATCAAAAGGAATGGTTGAAGGAATCATTACTAGAATTTTACAAGTAGGCGTATGTAAAGGATCGAAAGCAGAATGTATAGGTAATGAAGATTCATTGAAAAAATGTAAAGGAGACAAAGGGGCTGAAGAGACACGTTGAGATGTAGAGTGTTTTATTAATGATGAATTAATAGAGATAAACTCATAATTATGCAAATTGGATAGAGAAAATAAGTGATTAAGGATGAAGCCAGAGTACTAAATGAGTGGAACGCAGAATGTATATGGAACACAGGTAAATCAAGTTTATGGAATTAATGTACATTGTACATTAATAAAATATTACCATAACCACATAAGCCAAACTATAACACATAAAATAATTCAATTTAGGTATTTGATATGTATGAATGAATTAATACCCAAAATTAAAAAATGCACAGTATTATAATTTAAAAGAAAAAAGTTTGGAAAGGAGTTCAAATTATGTGTAATGTGTTGAAGTAAGTGAAGACCTTTGTGCTTCAAAAATGTGTCACCCAATCCTTGAGGGAGTTTCCAACTAAGAATAATGATGATAAGATACTTTAGATATGATGATAAGATAATTTAGATTGGAAGTTGGTCCAACTAATTAAGTGCTAAGATGTTTTTCTAAATAATGCATTTGGCATATATAAAAAATAAGTGAAAAATGATTTATTTATATATAATTGATGCTAACGCCATTACATCAGCTTATGCACTTAAGTATTTTTTTATTATCAAACTTATAATGCCTATACTCCAATAATGAACTGAACAACAATCATGGATCAGTGTCCAAATCAAAGATTTGGACATTGATCGTTTCATAATAATATAAGAATAATGAGTTAGGAAATCATATCTCTAGTCTTAATATATGAAAATAGGTCTAATGAAGGAAAGAATCCAACTAACATTAATTTGGAAACCAAGAGAATAATAAATCCAGAAAAATTGAAATACCACTTGATTCTTGAAGGATGCAAGCAAATTTAGGTATTGATTGACTACCTTAATTAAATAGATTTGGATTTCATCATCCATGACCTTGGTAATTTTATTTATGTAGTTTACAAATTTTCTAGCACTCCATCCAACACTCCTTCCGGCACTCCATCCAACACTTCATTCTGCATGTATTCCAGTACCTTGCAGGGATGATTGTAAGGAACCATACTTATTTAAAAGTGTATAAATGTTGGCTAATATTACCAATTCTTAAAATGCCAACTATAAAATGATTGGCGATATTTTTCAAAAAATATTTTAATTTTCAATGATTTTATATCATTTATATAATAATTTGGCGATTTTTAGGGTGAAAAAATGTCACCCCATCAAAATTGGGTGAAACAAGGCTTCAAAAAATGCAAAATGGTGAATATTTTTTGGGAGAAAAACATGAGAAAATATCCCACTGGGCTAAACTTTGCCCTTAAAATTATCCCTGGTACCTTGTTGTTAAAATGCAGAAATATCCCAGGTTTTTAGAGGTGCATTAACAATTGCTTCCATGGTATCATAGAGATGTTGCAACCAAAAGTGTTTTGTAAAAAGAACAAAGGGTCTTCTTTTTTAACTTCAAACTTCTAGTAGTTGGATAAGGAAGTAAACATTTTGCTTATATAGAAATTCTTCTCCTTCATTTATTAGGTTCCTCAACTGGTAATCATTCATCTGGTCATAAACAGAAAGAGAATGGATGAGAAGATTACATATTAGCATGAAAATGAAAACATAATTAAAAATGAACTAAACATTTATTAATCTCATCCTTCCATGTAGCTAAAATTCATACTTGCAGATATAGATTGACTTCCCTTTATTTATATATAAATTCATCATGAAATGGTATGTCTTGATTAAGCAAGAGTTTCACTAAATGAGATCAATAAAAGTACAAGTCAAGTTTATCTAGCTTTACAAAAGAACGTTCAAGTAATAAAAATAAGGTTCACAATTAAGTCCATCGAATTATTGATGGTAAGTACACTCTGGAGGTATAACCCTCCAATATTGTAAGGATCAGGGAGTGGAGACTTAAATAATCCTAAGATAATTATTCAATGGATATTAATAAGAGTCACTTAATTTAAATTTAATCAGACATATCTTTTTTAATCTTACAAGAGTACCTCATTCATACAAATAAGTATGGATAAAGCATTATAATAGATATCGAAGTAAGAACCCATTGCCAATAAACCTGTTCAGAACTCTGATGGGGTAACTATAATATCATAGAAATATCATCCCCAGGTAGAATGTACCATTTCCAATAGGCATGTCCAGTACTCTGATGGGTTTTCTTGGTCATACCACACGCCAATACCCACTGCCAGCATACCTGTTCAACATCCCGACGAGTTAACCTCTTACGCCCATTTTCTATCAGAGGCTTGTATCCCAAATTCACCTTAAAGATAGGATTTATAAAAAATTTCTGTAGAGATGAATGGGGGAGCAACTCTGAAAACATTTCTAGGATTGGGATGGTATTTGGTCAAAATATTTTCCTTGAAAAATGCTTGTAAATATTTGTTGGGCATGAATAATTAATTCTTGTGATCATACTAACACAAAAACATGATATAGTTACAATTATTTATATGTAAAATTAAAACCAATGGATAATAACCGAAAGATCTTCAGTCTTAAGATCCATCTTCCTATAGGATTATTGTGGTGTCTTAATGAATAGTAATTGAATGCCTCATCTGTTACTATTTGCAAAAACGCTTGATCAATCAAGTGTAAAACCAAGTCAAAGTGTACAAGAATTCTATGGTTTTCATGAGTTAAACTTCTTGAGACAAAACTAGATGGTAGAAAATTTGTATAAACAAAGAAGAAAATGTCTTGTATTACTGAAAACAATAGGTCTCCAAATATATGATAAAAGCATTTCCTTTTAGCTTTTGCTTAAAACATAAAGTAAAAAATCCAACACAACAATTAAACATATTTTGAAAATCTCTCATAAATTTGATTAAATCAGGAAAGTTCTAGAAAATTCCTTCATAGAAAAATCAGCATTTTGATGAAGCAACAAAGGAAACAAAATAACTTCCATTTTTTAAGTATTCTGAGTTGTTCTTGTTAATAGAAAATACCAACTCCGAGTAAGATTGGTGAGCCAAATCATGAATGAACTACTACTTGGAAATAGGTTTATGATATACCTTTAGTCGATGTCCATTTACCACGAAGGTTACCTATTCATCATCAATTATTCTTATTTTTACCAAACGATTATTAGAAACAGTCACAATTTCACATCACCACATTGTATCTTCCTTTTTATAGGCTATGCGATGTTGTGATAATAAATTTCTTGAAAGTCTGTATCTGGAAGAAGGAATAAATGTTGTTTAAAATATTAGTCTTTTTATTATAAAAAAAAAACAAAAAATGAAGTTGCATTAATTTCTAAACTAAACATGCAACTTTTTTATTTATATACATATTTTCTTTTTCTATCTAAGAGGAAATAAAACATTTATATTCAAGTATATGAACTCTTCCACTGTAACCAAGTGCGAAGCAATATGAAAAATATGCCTTTATCCACATATGAAAAAGTTATTGCAGAGATTACCTAGATATCGAAAATGAGCTTACTTGTTTTTTTATTAGAAGGTGTTGAAGGAAGGAATGATATTGTGGTTAGGTTACCTTTTGGAACCAGATTTCGATGTAGTATTGATACTCACCTCCCTTTATCATTTTTTGTAGACCTCAATCTCCTGGATTGTTGATTTCTTTAATACATGTCGGATATATTGTCAGGATGTGTTCTACCTAATAAGAATAACTTCTAATCACTGCTAGGATTTGAGAAAGTTGTCCCAAATTGATGGTCACCTCTAAATCCATTTTGTCGGTTGTTTTGTTCCTATCTCGTACAAGTATTAGTGTTTTGGATTCCTACAACACCCCAATTTTTTTTTAAAATTTATATGTACATTTTAAATGATTCTAATCAGGGCTACCTACAACAAAAAACATATTTGCGTAAATCAAACATACCGCTCTTGCATGAAATAAAATACTAGTGCATGAAATTAAATTGCGGAAGGTAAACACACCCAAACTTGAAAAAAAACACTTGTATAAAATTAAATTGCGGGAAATTAAACTACCTAAACTTGTGGAAATAAAAACACACTTTTGCAGAAGAATAAATCAAACATGCAAAAAAGTAAACACACTTGTGAGAAACGAACAAAAAGGATTTGGGGAAACCCACTAAAGTGGATGCGTCAAGATGTTACCCCACACAAATACCGTAGTGAATTCATCTTTGCATCTTATCATTTTCCCCTCCCCCTTGTTTTGTAATTTAAAAGATACCTATCTACCTAGACTTCAACCCCTTTAGCACCTCCCCGACAACGATGCCAAAAATGTTAGGAAAAATATATAACAAATTAATTCGCCTTCAATTTAATTATTGAACAAGGTAGGTAAACTTTGAGTTTCTACATTGTATGTGCAGGGTAAGACAATCTAGGGATAAATTTCTATGATAATTTTAAAGAGCTATGAGAATATTCTAACTTGATCTAACTTACTGAGAATCAACTTCTGTTAATTCCAACGATAAATCACAAAACCAATTTATTCATTCATTCAATAAGAAAAAAAGAGATATTAAAATCTAATTTACAAAAAAAATCATGCATCAAGCCAACTTCTAACTTATTTTAGTCAATTGAGAAGAGTTCCTATGTTTATAAACAAAAACATCTCTACAATTAACACTTCATCTACTTCTAGTTACCTCAAATCTCAAATACTAGATAACAAAACTAATTCCAATCTTATCTTCCTCATGCAGAGAATCTAAGCTATCCCGTTATTTCAAATTCAACAATCACAACTCATTCATGCAATGAAGAAGCCTAATTCACAACAGAGTTCTAAGTCCTATAACAGGTTATTTGACTATCAAAATAAATTTATTTCAGATCTAATGATTATTACTACTGCTTTCAAATTTAGATAAAACAAAGTATCAAGCTTTCCAAATCTCACAATAACACTATCTTATTGGCTATGTTAAGGATAAAATGATTTCCAACAAAAATATACCCTAGATCCACACAATCACTCCCAAACTTTAAAACTAAAAATCAAATCATTAACCAATTTATGCTTCTACTAAACTGATAAAAGAAGTTAACATGCCCACACAAACTATTATTAAATACTAAAATCATTACACAGTATACTCTAATACAAATCTCATTATTGTTCGATTTAACATGAAATGGAAATTCTTTCTACGGAAAATTATTTTCTCAATGAAAAAAGAGCATAAACAAGGAAAGATTAACTGAAGAAAAAAATGTATAGCTTCAAATTTTAACACACTATAAATTTCTCAACTTATCCAAGTCTTCCAACAAAATCTAAGCTATCATCACACTAAGCACAAGAAATCCCTACATTGAAAATGATTAAACTTTAAAATCATTAAATTACAGACTCTATTAGAATCCACTAATATAAGCAATAGTCTCTACAACATCAACTATTTACTAAAACAGAAATAAATCAAACCTATAATAGCCTTATGATTGTTCTTTTTATCCTACTTGGAGATCTAAAACTCAAGATTAACAGACTGAATCTATAAAAGGATTTAAATCTAAAAGGTAAAACCCCAACTGAACACTATTAATGCAAATAAAGCACATTAAAATAAATCTCATGAAATCCTAAATATCTCACAGTGTTTTACAAATCATTAGCTAACATAATCCTTTTGAATCTTTTCTACCATATTCCTATCTCTAAAATCGCTGATAGAAGTGTGTAAATCATAAACAATAGTATGAACAAATGATATATAAGAAAAATTATTAGAGTAATGCGAGTAAATGAAGATATTCATATAAAATATACCAACATTGATTGAAGGTGCCCCCCCCAACCTCCAGAGTCCAAACGTTGCTCAATTAGGAATTAATAACCTAAATGAAAGTACAAGAATAGATTTTATTGTCTGAGTCAAAATTTACAGAATTTCTATATGTCTATGTATTCCTTAAGCCTACAGAGGCCCATTTATATAAAAAAAATCTATAGAAGAATGGATTAGATCAATCCCCAAAAGAATCAGAAATTCGTTCAACAACCCAAAAAATGACCTACACAAAATATGATGTCTGTTCTGGAAAGGATTTTCTCCAAATTTGTTCAGAAATTCTAAAAATTGCTCACGATTGGGGGAAAATGGGGTTGTTTGTGAAGTGGGTTTCAAACGGTTTCCCTATATTCATCATAGATTGCTTAGAAATGAAGCATGAAATCAGGTTCCTGAATTAATGGCAGGAGTGTTGGATTGAGTGTTGGATCAGGTGCAAGATCAGGTGAGTGAGAAATATGCATAATAACAATATTCTATATACCAAATAATTATTCATTAGATGTAACCTTTGAAATTATTTTTAAATTTGAATGAAATATGTGCAATGATCATAAAAATACATTATCAAAGGCTTCATGAAGTAGTCTTTAAAACTTATACACTAAGGAAGCCTAGACTAAATATAAAGATAGAGAAAACTTGATTATTCGAAATGTATACAGTATATGGAAAAATCAGAGAGCCATCAATTCTATTGATTTACTTTTCCTTGTGTTAGTTCATTAATCCTTAATTTAATGGAATTTTGAAAACCTATAAAACTTGTAAAGTATGTAAATACATCTACAACATACCATAGGGCCACGTAGACTTGTTCGTGCCCTTCACCGTCCGATACATCTCTCAACACAAAATCAATATAATCAAACAAATAAATATCTTTGAAATTAAAAAAATCAATTTTAGGTTTCCTTAAACGATTTTATATAAGAATGGGAATCAGAGGTCGCCACTGGTGACGAATTGCAGCCATGAACTTCCTTGGGAGGACTTGAGATACCTATTAATGCTGTGATGTTTGGAAATGATCCTTAGAATCCAAAAAAGTGTGAGGATGGTTTGTAGTTATCATTCTGTTCATCAATATACCCTCATGGGGTCTAAATAAAGGAGTTTTTTTGGATTTTCTATTACTCATAAACTTGTCAAAGCGCCTATAATCATCTTAATTAATAGAGTATTGAGAACCATGCCCGGAGTATGACTCGAAAAATCCAATACTATAGGCGTATTCTATTTCTTCTGTCCTTTCTTCCCCGAAAAAACATTCCATGATAAGTCTAGGATGTTCCTGGCCTTTTGAAAATATGATGAGTCCTTGAGAACAAATGCTTCTATGTTCTTCTTCCTCACCACTTGGATTCTAAAACAAGGGAAATATGTTTATAATGATAGAATAGTACTGTTTATCTAAGTATGATCCATTTCTCAGAAAAAACGGTGGTTGTGGAAATTAACTTGAGTTACTGCGCGCAACACAACCTTTTTTCCCCTTTTCACTTTTTCTAAATCTTGTGACTCATTTTACTTGCGACAAAATTTACTGCGCGATGGAATTACTACGCAGAGTTATTGTGTTGCAAGAGAGTTACTGTGATGGAGTAAGTGTACGGACTTTTCACCTCGACACCCTTTTACTTTGGCTTCGACGGGCTTTTACTACGACATGAATTAGGTTGCGACCAACTCATGTGCGACCAACTTTTGCTTCGACACAACTTTATATTTCCTAGTCTAAAGACTTAGGAATATAAGAAACACTTTTCATTGCGGTAACCTAGGATTAACTGCGACATGACTATATTGTGACTCACTCAAAATATCATATAAGAAAATAATAAACAATATTTTTGTCGAAATTCTGCACGTAAAAACTAGAACTTAACATAGTGAAATAATTATGGATTATTTGTGTGTTTGACTCACAGTAAATGTAAACAACATTCACTCAGGTAAATATGGAGAAGATATGAGGCTAACTAGAACTTGCATTAAACCATGAACTATTGGATTTATATTTCTTGTGACAACATAACAAAACTTACAGTTGTAAATACAAACTTGGAATTTACCAAGATGTTTCACATGTTACAGAGCTTGGCTGTTCAACACTTACAAAACACAGAAGCTTGAGCTTCAAAATATTCACTGAGTTTTTCTTCTTCTTCTTCTCTGCACTTCTCTTCTCTGTTCTCTTCTACTTGTCTATTTATTTCATATTTAAAATCTCCTTCTTCATATAGAAAATTTCTTCCGACTAATCGACTTAACTTTAAAAGACTGTAATTACTCTATACCTATAAACTTAGATTTAGCAACTAAATTCCATTATCTTATATACAAGATATTTGAACTCTTTATCCTGTTAGACTGTCTGACAGTTTCTGAACTACTACTAACTCTGAGATATTTGGGTGATGTGATTATTGGATCAACGAGTAATTAATATTTCCAATGCTCCCCCTTTTTTATGAGCAGATCAAAATTTAAAACAAAAATATTACAAAATGTTTCAGAGCAGAAAACATGCTTTGTTTATGACAGAGTTCACTGTGCAAAACTTGTCATTCCCAAATAAATTCAGAGATACTGAAATGTATCCCTTTCCAATGGTTTTGTGAAGATGTCTGCAACTTGATCTTCAGACCTGTAAAATTCTAAACAAATTTCTTTGTTATTCATCAGCTCTCTTATGAAGTGATACATTGTGTCAATGTGTTTGGTTTTCTTGTGAAACACATGATTCTTTGACAATGCAATGGTTGAATTGTTGTCACAAAAAATAGTTGTTGCTTGTTGCTTGTTTAGAGTTGTTGGTTATTGTTGGTTATTGTTGTTTCTCATCTAAACAACTTGACATGCAACACCTGTAACTATGACATACTCTATTTATGTTGAAGATAGAGTTACTATGGGTTGTTTCTTCGAAGCCCACGAAACAAAACCTGTACCAAAATGAAATGTGTACCCAAATGTTCTTTTCATGTCATATGTGCTTCCTCCATTGTCACTGTTAGTATATCTAATGCGTTTAAAATTTTCTGAAGTTGAATACATTATGCCAAGAATTTTTGTACCATTTACATACCTCAGAATTCTTTTACTTGCTTTCCAATGTGAGTATTTTGGTGACTCCATGAATCTTGAGATCATACTTACTCCATACATGATGTCTGGTCTTGTCGATGTTAAATACATAAGGCTTCCAACAAGCCTTTTAAATAGCATAGGATCTACAGTTGATCCATCATCATATTTTTTCAATTTTAAACCTATTATTACTGGTGTTGGGGCTTCCTTGCAATTTGACATATTGAATCTTTTTAAAATTATTCTTGCATACTTGTACTGTGATATGAAAATACCACTTTCATATTGTTGGACTTCAATTCCCAGAAAGAACTTCATGAGCCCCAAATCTGTCATTTCAAATTCACTTTCCATGATTGTTCTAAATTCTTTTATGCCAAAATCACCAGTAAATATTAAATCCTCCACATACTGGAAAACAATTAACATGTTACCTTTCTCATTCACTTTGGTGTACAACGTTGGTTCACTTTCAATTTTTTGAAATCCATTCTCAATGAGATAGGAATCAATGCGACTGTACCAAGCTCTTGGATCTTGCTTCAAACCATAGAGTGCCTTCTTCAGTATGTACACTTTGTGTTCTTCTCCTGGAATTTGATAGCCTTGTGGTTGTTCCACATATACTTCTTCATCTATATAGCCATTTAGAAATGTTGACTTAACGTCCATTTGAGAAACATGCCATTTTTTGTGTGATCTAAACAACTTGACATGCAGCACCTGTAACTGCGACATACTCTGCTTCTGTTGAAGATAGAGTTACTATGGGTTGTTTCTTCAAAGCCCATGAAACAACACCTGTACCAAAATGAAATGTGTACCCAGATGTTCTTTTCATGTCATATGTGCTTCCTCCATTGTCACTTTCAGTATATCCAATGAGTTTAATTTTTTTTGAAGTTGAATACATTATGCCAAGAACTTTTGTACCATTTACATACCTCAGAATTCTTTTACCTACTTTCCAATGTGAGTCTTTTGGTGGCTCCATGAATCTTGAGATCATACTTACTCCATACATGATGTCTGGTCTTGTCGATGTTAAATACATAAGTCTTCCAACAAGCCTTTTAAACAGCGTAGGATCTACAGTTGATACATCATCATATTTTCTCAATTTTAAACCTATTATTACTGGTGTTGGGGCTTCCTTGCAATTTGACATATTGAATATTTTTAAAATTATGCTTGCATACTTGTACTGTGATATGAAAATACCACTTTCATATTGTTGGACTTCAATTCCCAGAAAGAACTTTGTGAGCCCCAAATCAGTCATTTCAAATTCACTTTCCATGATTGTTTAAATTCTTTTATGCCAAAATCACCAGTAAATATTAAATCCTCCACATACAGGAAAAAAATTAACATGTTACCTTTCTCATTCACTTTGGTGTACAACGTTGGTTCACTTTCACTTCTGTGAAATCCATTCTTAATGAGATAGGAATCAATGCAACTGTACCAAGCTCTTGGAGCTTGCTTCAAACCATAGAGTTCCTTCTTCAGTATGTACACTTTGTGTTCTTGTCCTGGAACTTGATATCCTTGTGGTTGTTCCACATATACTTCTTCATCTATATAGCCATTTAGAAATGTTGACTTAACATCCATTTGATAAACAGGCCATTTTTTGTGTGGAAATGGCTAAAATAGTTCTAATTGTATCCATGCATGCAACTGGTGTGAATGTTTCATTAAAATCTATGTCGAGTTGTTGTGTGAATCCTCTTGCTACCATTATTTCCTTTTGCTTCTACAAATTCCCATCAGCATCTTGCTTGGTCTGATAAATCCATTTGATGCTAACTACATCTTTATATTTTGGTACATCAACGAGTTCCCATGTCTAGTTTTTCTCAATGCATTCTATTTCTTCATCCATGGCTTGTGCCCATAATTCTTCTTCAATAGCTTCCTCAAATGTAAGTGGATCATCTATTTGAGAAAACAATGCAAAGAGAGAGAAGGAATTTGTTGTGCCAGATTCATATATCTCACGCAGAATTATTGTCTGCACTGGATGTTGATATTGAACTGCTTAATGGAGTATGTTGTCCTCTTGGTGTGATTGTCGATGTAGCTTGAGCTGCGACTTGTGTCAATATTCCTTGTGATGAACCATGTAGCGGTGTCATCGGAGTCAATGGTGATGAGACCGGTTAATTTACTTATGCTGTTTGAACCACTTCCTTCGTCATGTCATCATGCTCGACATTCGACATAATCTTGACATTATTCTTGACGGTTCCATCCCATGATTCATTCTCAACAAATTAAACGTCGCGGCTAATAATTACTTTCCTTGCGATAGGGTCATACAACTTGTATGCTTTTGTGTCTTTATAATAGCCAACAAAAATACATTTTTGTCCCTTCTTATATAACTTCTTTCTTAGCTCATCTGGCACATGAGCATATGCAACACAACTGAATACTTTTAAATGAGAAACACTATGATTCATACCTATCCATGCTTCTTTAGGAACCTTATTATTCACACTCTTTGTTGGACATCGATTCATAATGTATACAGTAGTTGCGACTGCTTCAGCCCAATATTCATTTGGAAAATGCTTGGCTTCCATCATGCTACACGCTATTTCTATAATTGTTCCGTTCTTTATTTTTGTGACACTATTTTTCTGAGGTGTATACCACGCAGTGAATTGCTTCTGTATGCCATGAGTTTTGCAGAAATTTAGAAATTCATTTGAAACATATTCACCGCCTCTATCCATTCTTAGTATTTTTATGTGGTTTCTACTTTGGTTCTCCACGAGTACTTTGAACTGCTGAAAACAACTAAATACATCAGATTTATGTTTCAAAAAATATACCCATGTTTTTCTTGAGTAGTCATCAATAAAAGTAAGAAAATAATTGTAGCCACCAATGGATGTTGTCTGCATTGGACCACAAATATCAGAGTGCACAATATCAAGTGGTGTGCACGCTCTGTATGAATTTCTGACTGGAAAATTATCTCTATGTTGTTTGCCAAAAATGAAGCCTTCACAAAATCTATCTAATTTTTCAATCAATGGCAATCCTTTTACCATATTATTTGTGTGCAGTATCTTCAGCCCACCAAAATTCAAATGTCCAAATTTGAAATGCCATAGCTAGGAATCATCCTGAACTTCTGCTTGAAATGCAGCCTCAAAATTAGCGCTGTTATTTTCTTTCTTGTCGCAATGAACAACTTCTTCTTTACTTTATTCCTTGAATGCAGATTTGTATTTTCTGGAACTATCTTCAATGTGAAAAAGCAATTGCTTGTCATTGGTATTCTTGTTATCAGTTGGTTGCTTGGGTGTATATCTCTAATCAGACAGTGATTGTCTTTCATGTAGACTCTGTAACCTTTATGTATCAGTTTCCCAATACTTAGGAAATTATGTTTCAGACTTTTGACATGATAAACATCAGACCTATACTTATGCTCCCCCTGTTTGGTTAAAATACTAACAGTACATTTTCCCAAAACAGTGACTTCAACATTATTTCCAAGCATAACATCAATTTGAACCGACTTATCTAGAATGGAAAACAAATTTAAATTACCAATCATATGATTGTTGCAGCCTGAATCTAAATACCATATGTTAGACCGTCGAGAGGGTATCGAGTTGTCCTTGCAAGGTCTTTAAACAGAAAGTGTTAGGACCAAGTTTTTATGCTATCACATATGGACCTAACCAGAGACGTTGGAATTTGGTATGTTCCCCTTTATCCTCATGTGCTTTGTCCCATCTCAAAACCAAATCATCTACTTGTAATTCTTGATTCGAGGATGAGCCACGATCGAACCATGACTTAACAATTTGCTGGTGTTTCGCAAAATGCTTCTTGGCATTTTCTCTTTCCTCTTCCAACTTCAACAGTAGATTGATTCTTTCTTCGATGGCTGAACATTCAGTCTCTTGTACAGTTCGTGCAAGCTATAATGAAGGTAAAAACAGATTTGGGGGAAGAATAGCATCTACTCCATATACCAAAAAGAAGGGAGAGTTACGAACATATGATTTTGGAGTAACCCTATCGGTCCACAGAGCTTGATACAGAACAACATGAGAGTTTTTGTGATGCTTAGCTATGGATCTTTTCAGAATTTTCAGCAAGTTTTTGTTTGTTGATTCAGCAAGGCCATTGCCTTGTGGGTAGTAGTTTTCTGAATACCTAATCATGATTCCCTTTTCTAGTGCAAATTCAGTCGATTCTCCAGAAGAAAAATAAGATGCATTATCAAACATGAGAGATTCAAGCACTCCAAATCTAGTGATTATGTCAGTTTCAAGAAAATGCAATACTTGATTTGTATTAACCACCCGTAGGGGTTCAGCTTCAGACCATCGAGTAAAATAGTTAGTGGCAGTTATGATGTACTTATAGTGAAGGGAGGAGGATGGATTTATTGGTCCAATGATGTCAATTTCCCACTATTGAAAAGGTCTGTCCACCATCACAGGTTGCAAACGAAAAGCTGATTTTTTAACTCTGCCAGCTGCGGTCTGGTAGTCCTGTCACCTTCTAACGAAAGGATGGGCATATTTAAACAGAGTTGGCCAAAAATAGCCTACTCTCAGAATTTTATGAGAAGTAGTATCACCAACAAAGGTGGCCACCAGCAGGCCCGTCATGCAGTTGTGTTAAAACCAAATCAGATTCTTCCTTCTCTAGACAACGAAGCAAAACTCCATCTGCATTTTCCTGAAAAGCACATTATTTACCAATTCATAGGGCACTGATTTTAATATTACTGCTCTTTTCTTTTTTGGATCTAAATGGTCTGGAGCACTGCCGGTTTCAAGATAAGCGTGGAAGTCAGTATACCATGAGCTAGCTGGGTCTGGGATAAAATAGATTTGTTTCTGCAGCAAAACGACATCTAAAGATATGGCATTCTAGTCAGCAGGGAGATGTGCTGATTCGGCAGCCATCTTACATAGTCCCAAACCTCATATGACCTGAGAGGGTTTAATATCTAGATCATACTCCTGAAGAGCAGCCATCCAATGTGCTCTTTTTTCTCCAAGGTCCTTTTGTACCAGCAAATTTCTTACAGCAGAAAATGGAACAATTACCTTGGTTTTCGATTTAAGGAGATAAGGGCAGAAATATTTTACTGCTTTGAACATAGCAAAAGCCTGCTTATCCACTTCGTGGTAATTCAGTTTAGCTCCTTTTAAATTCGAGCTCATGAAGGAGATAGGTACTTCATCCTTCTGTTGGTTCTTCTGAGTAAGAACAGCTGCATAAGATATGTCAGATGAAAAAGTATAGAGAATAAAGTCTTTCATGAAGTCAGGACTCACAAGTGTGGGTGCTTCAGATGTGGCTTCTCTAATCTTGATAAATGACCGCTTTTCTTTATCCCCCCATGAAAAACTACTATCTTTCTTAATCATATTCTACAATGGACGCACGATTTCAGAAAAACTTGGAACAAATCTCCTTACGAAATTTATGTTTTCCATGAAGGATTGCATGGATTTCTTGGTAGCAGGAAAAAGTATCCTAGATATGGGTTATGTTCTTTTTGGATCAATCATGGTCCCTTCTTTCAACACTAAAAACCCTAGAAAAATCCCCTTAGTTACTACAAATATTGACTTTTTAGGGTGAAGGGAAATACCAAATTTCATGCAGCGTTCAATCACTTTTCATAAGTGTGAGATGTGATCAGGCCTATTTTTTGAAAATACACTAACTTCATCCAAATAGACAACAATAGAGTGGTTTATCAGACCTCTAAAAGCAGCGTCCATTGCCCTTTGGAATGTAGCCCCAGCATTTATCAAACCGAAAGGCATCTTCCTGTAGGCATAGGTTCCCCAAGGTGTCCTAAAAGTGGTTTTCAACTGATCTGCATGAGAAACTAGGACTTGGTTGTACCCAGAGAAACCATCTAATAAAGACAACATCTGAGCACCTGACACTTTTTGAAGGATTTGTTCCATGGGAGGAACATGATAGTTGTCCTTTTCTGATGATCTGTTTAAGTTTTGGAAGTATACAAATAGACGAATATCTCCATTATTCTTCCTAACGGGAACAAGGTTTGCCACCCACTGTGCATGGAGTACAAGAAATATGATCGAGGCAGTAAGCAGTTTATTCAATTCTTTCTTTACTGCTGGTTCTAAGGCAGGGTGCATTTTCCTTAGTTTCTACGGGAATGGTTTTGACTGAGGCTTCATGGGGATTACATGTTGTATGTTCTGGGTATATAAAGTTTTCAGATCATCGTAGGACCATGCAAACAGGTCTTTGAATTCACTAAACAGTTTCAGGAAGGCCAATTTTTCATTTGGGGTGCAGTCTGATCCTAAGTTGATATTTTGAAGATTCAATTCCATGCCTAAATTAATGGTTTCATAACGCATGTTGGAACTATTTGTCTTGGAATTAGGCACTCCCTTGAATTTATCATGCAGGTCATAAAAAATTTTGAGTCTAAGAACTGACGCAGGGATCGAATTTACCTATTCAAAAGATTTATCAATGAGACGAGGTGCGTGGATTACCGAGAAATTGTGTAGATCCTCATCATGTGTGATATCATTGATCGCTGATTCCTTAAAAGAATATTCCCCTGTTAAGAAGGAAATAATATGTGAATCATCATTAAATACCCGCCAGNGAGAAATTGTGTAGATCCTCATCATGTGTGATATCATTGATCGCTGATTCCTTAAAAGAATATTCCCCTGTTAAGAAGGAAATAATATGTGAATCATCATTAAATCCCCGCCAGTTAGTAATGTTATCTGGAATTGACGATCTAAATAATAATTCGATAGAAAAAGTGTTAGGGGAAAAATTTTCAGTGGGAATAAGTCATGAAGCAATGTTTGCCAACAAGTCGGCTTCCTGATTCTTAAAATGAGGAATGGATTCAATATTAAAGGCATCAATTGATGAAATTAAATTCCATACCTCCTTTTGGTAAATTTGCAGGTGATTATATAAGCAATGAATGGAATTACGGACTTTTCTAACAATAATTTCAGAATCGCCAAATGCAATCAAAACTTTAACTTTTAAGTCCAATGCCTTCTTGAGTCCTTGTATGAGGGCTTCATATTTGGCTGTGTTAATTGTGCAAAGAAATTCCAGCCTACAAGATGGCATGAATTTTTTTCCTGTAGGGTCTAGGAGCATGCAGCCTACTCCTGCACCTTCTTTGGATCGAGATCCGTCAAAATATAGATGTCAAGGCTTATCAAAAAGACTATTTACATTATTTACAGTATTCACAGTATTTACCAAACTAGGGGTAGCTTCCTGAAAATCACAATGTAGAATTTCTGATTTATTTGCAGAACTGGTAAATGCAGATTTTAAGTGCAGGAAAACTCCCTAAATCAGAATCGTACATGTGGTTTCCTAAAATAGAATCACTGAACAGAACTGGTTCATTGGGAGCATTTATTTCGGTCACCGTGTGTTTCATGTACCTTTCTCTGTCAATCCTGATCTGATTTGGTCGCCCATTTTTAGGCAACCACAAATATGACCAATCAGTTGAAAAGTATCCTTCTAAGGCTTGAGACTAGTCACGACTTAAAAAAAACCCATAGACATCCGGTATTTCTGCTACCACTACATCAATAACCTAGAAGATCTGTGGATTGGTGGCCATTTTGATCATTACTCCTTTTAATTCTCCTTCAATTTTCACCTTAGACCTATCTAGTTGGCTGATTTGGATTTCACAAGGAGTGGGCTTGGAATTCAGCTTCTTACAGACTGGGTAAGGCATGATGTTTGATGAAGCTCTATAATTAATCATACAGTTATCAACATTCCAGTTGAATATTTCAAACGTTAGCAGAAATGGTGGAGTTGTAGATTTGGAGTTCTTACCTATCAGTGCATCTTTATCAGCAGTTGTTTTGACATTACTATTAGAACCTACTGTTGTTTTACTGGTTGAAGGATCAAGGTTATTGACTGAAGGTACATAGGGTTGATTCTTTGTTTTATTGGTTGATGGGGTTGATAAATTTGAGAGTATTGAACCTCCGGGCATGGGATAAATTTTCAATAAATCAAACATGCTAATATTAGCCCTCTGTTTCTTGAGATCTTCTTGATGTCATATTGGAGGTCTATACCTTGAGTGGCAGGCTGTTGATTTATAGGTTGGGGACTGTTCTTAGGTGTTGATGATGGTTGTGGATCTACAGGCCCTTTACTTCTCGTATTATGGGTGTGCTGGTTTACAAATACAGAATGATCACTAGACTCCCCTTCTTTGGATGAGCTATCCCAAAAATGGAAATTAAGTAGGAGAGGATCTTCAGAAGTTTCCTCTTCCGTTCCAGGCTACTAAGATTCATGATCATCATTCATCTCTTGATCGGTTGAGTAATCATGCAAGGCATAAACAACCCTTATAGTATTGAAAACTTCCTCATTAGTTGATATGTCAGGTGGAGTGTTTTGCCTGGCGTTCGGGGATGTAAATGGCCGGTATGGGGTCTTGAAATTCCCTCTGTTTGAAGTACCCTCCCCATTGTTTCTTTTCAATATCACCACTTTGTTTATAAGAGACCTAATTGCTTGTTGTAATTTTTCTACATCAAAAGCAGGGGCATCTCTTTTATCTGTGTTAGTTCTAGCAGGGGTTTCATTGCGTTTACGAAGGGAACCATCAGTTTTTCCATTATTTTCTGGCTCAAACGTCAACGAATTCTTCTCAACCTTTATTGCTTCATCAAAGGTTTCAACTAATGTGATTTTACCAGCTTGTTTCACAAACATACCCAGGTATTTAGGTAAGGCTGAAGCATAATTCTCGATTATGACATCTTCTGGAGTTTGGGAGGCCACTGGTATCTTATTCAAGAGAGTAAGGAAATGCTAATTGAAATCCTTTATCCTTTCTTTGCTCTCCATATTAATTCTATACAATTCTAGTGCTAACACAACAGGGGTTTTATCTTCACCAAAATTTTCAGGAATGCTTGACTAAAATCACTCCATCTTGTTATGGATTGTTGTGTTAGGGAAAAGTACCAAACTGCAGCCTTTCCTTCTAAATTTAAAGGGAATAGTCGACATACCAAATCCTCATGCTAGAAATTCATAGTTTGAAAATCCAAAACGAACTTATCAATGTGATTTTCGGCTAAGCCCTTATCATCTAGGTCAAATTTAGGTAGCAGTTTATCAGGGTGTTTGGGTAGGTTATACTGTAGTCCAAGCACAATAATGGCACCGTTTCATAACCATGGTCTATCAACATTAGGGTTACCCTGATCACAGTCACCCATGTCTGGATCAGATCCTGAGTTTGACGAAGACTCGTTATAATGGTCATGGGGGATATCTGGTGCTGATTTAGGAGGTGAAGGAGGTAGATCAGATCCACCTGCAGATAAAAATTGTCAAGAAGTGTTATGACCAGCCACTCCTCTCAACAGATCACTAAGGTGATAATTAGGAGTCCCTATCAATGGTTCAAGAGGCTCTTCTCCAATCTGACCAGCAGCTGACTCAGTCACTGCCAAGGTTTGGAAATGAGTTCTGCTCGGTAATTCGAAATTAATCAGAGGGATCCCTATTTGGCGAGAATAGGCTCTAGTTAAGATTCTATGTGATTCCTATAAAGTTTGACTTATCTGTTCTGGGGAAAATGGTGAGACATTTGGGTCTCTCTCAATAATGGTCCTAACTGTATCTAAAAATGGAGTATTTACAGTTTCAGATCGTGATGTAGAGACCAGGGTAGACAATGTTCCAAAACTTGTGAGGGATGGAGTAGGTTTATTACCGGTAGGATCATTATGTGATCGATCAGCCATTAATCTTTAAGCTCAGACCCTCCTTCTAGCTCCATTTGTTAGCCGATTATACTGACCTATGGCCAACAACTGAAAAAAAACCCACACACTCGACTTACTGCAATCTTGTGTGTGTTTGGAGCGACTGTCTCTCACAGGATAAAGGCCTTGTTGCCTATAAAATGTTCTCTCAAGGTAGAGAGTCTCTTGAGGTGTAGGTGGTAAGTTTTACTTAATCAAACCTTCTTACAAATCAAAATATTTAATCTAAATGACTAACTAGTACTGACAAATACCTTAGGCTAAGGACAGAAAAAAAATAGTAGCTCCTAATCCTATTCTGTAATGACCTAAATGAAAGTTAACTATCCCAAACTAGGAGCTTGAATTAATACTCTAATAATAGTTTTTATTATAAAAAATGATCTATAATCCTACAATGTTAGAAAATCCCACAATCAGACGAAATAGATCTAAATCAACTTACAATAAAACAACATCTTATCATAAGTTAATTTGAACATGAAATATAACTTGTAATCAAAATAGATTTAACACAGTATTGAAGCATGACAAGTACACTCAGGTACTAACGTAGAGATGAAACAAATTCAGCTCACACAGTTAGTACTTCATATAACACAATCTCATAATCAACTGAAAAAAATCATGAAGAAACTCATTTACTTTTCCCTATGACAACGAATCATTCACATTTCAACACTATGTCCCTCATTCAAAATCCATTAAATAGTTCTTTCATATATACGATAACGATACATATATATGAAAAGGAAATTCAACATAGGAGAAACAACATTAAGACAGCATGAAATAACTGACAGACTTAGCTAATGTCTTCAGAATCTCTGTAAAATCCAGTAGTCCTCAAAAATAGTTCTAAAGGAACAAAAGCATAACAGAATAATATTAAAGCACTGTAATGTATTTGTTCTCCACAAGTTTTAGGACTCGAACCCTTTACTTCTGTTTAGAGGTTGCTTATAAAGGAAACTAAAAACTACAATTGATTAACTAAAATTCCTATTCCTCGGGAAATATATGGATTTTTTCCAAATATGGTCCAACCACGACCAGAATCATAGGCATGCTGTTATAAAACCATCTAGAGAGAAAAATATGCCAAGAAGATTAACTTACTGGAGAAAATCCAACGTTATACTCTCCAAATCGTGAAAACACCATATTGGATAATACAGGGTAATAAAGGCTTAGAAATAGAAGTGTAGCAATCACAGAGCATCAATCAGTTGCAATCCCAAAACATCCTTCATTGAGTAACCACGCATAGTCAAAAGAGCACAAATGTAGGCCAACATCCAACTTTATCTCAACAGCTTCATTAACACCTGTGAATGTCCAACAGAAATCTGTTCAGCAGGATACAATGATGATCATATAAACATGAACGAGATGTCTGCAGAATTTTTAATTCTGCAGATATCTCTATTTAATAATTAAACCATGTACTAAAATCCAAAGACTGACAAAACCAAAATATCACTAACCTGTGAAGGCCTATTCAAAATCCCCTGTATGCACAATTGAAGATTCAAAATACAAAATTTAGAATTCACTGTAGAAACAAAATGTCACGTTTTTAAGGCAGATTCTACAGACAACTGAATGGGTACACTTCTCCTTACTTCATTGAATTTGGCTCTGAACCTGACAGCTTTGATCTTGCTAATCCTATTCTGCTTCTTTAACTTTTTATTCTTGAACAGAAGCCTTTTCATTTGTTCTTTGCATTTCAATTTCTTTCCTCTCAAGACATTCCATTTCCCAACCCAAGATATCAATTCAAATTTTAAACGTGCGATTTTCTCCATGGCAATTGTTTGGATAACTTGAGCTTCTTTTAGATCAATTTGTAGGGATGAAATGGCTTGGGAATGAGTGTCCTGATCAATTTCCTCTCTCGATTCACTGTTTGTAGCCTTTCGGGCCTCCTCAGCTAGGTAAGGCTTTTGATCGATTTCTTGATCATATTTATGGTTCACTTGCTGACTGTCAACAACTTCATGTGCAGAGGTAGACACATAATTAAGATATAGAATAGATGGGCCTATGGGAACTGGATCTGGGTGAATTTCTGAAGAGTCACTTACCTCAACAACAAAGATATCCCCAACACTTAAATTTCTCCTGGCAAGCAAAGTGGCTGTCATGCTCCGTGTGGTCCTATGTATAGCTCGATTGCTCATCGCTCAGCTGGTCTGATCTTCAGCCTTAGTATTTCCTATGTCAGTCTATGAGTGAGGAGGGTTTTTGTTTTGATAGGGTATAGGGTTTGTCAGTTTCCTCATTTGAACTTGAGAGTTGTTAGCAGCGGCCTCAGAATTGGTTTCCACCTTGATCTTTACATCACCAGAACTCAGGGTTTGTCTAGGTTGGGACATTTCATCACCAAAATTATCCTGAAATCCAAAGTCCTAAATTTCAAGCTCAAATTCTTCATTGTTTATGCATCTATGTCGAACCCTAGGTCTTTGTTTAGGCCATTTCTCATTAACACCGAACCCATTTCGCACGAGGAAAGAATCCCAGGTTTCACCTAGTTCTTCCAATCGACAGGACACAATGATTTTGATTAACCCATGATGGAATAGACTCCTATCTTTATCCCCAATATTAATCTGATAGGTGGATTCCATTTTGTGCAAACTAATCAAAAAGAAATAAGGCATATTCACCAAGTATCCTTTGAATATCATCAACAACCGAAGGTGATAAAATTGTGTTTGAGACAACCTACCTTCGCAAGTAACATACCTGATGATTAGCTCCAATAAATCCCGCCATTTCTTCATTAACAGTCTGGATGGGAAGCTGGATTTAAACTTGGTTTGGCAATGAGCTGGGGTAAGAAACCCTTTCCAATCATCATTTTTAATATGTTTTCCTTTGTACCACCGCTCGTCGGTTTGTGGCAACCCAATAGCTTGAGAAATAAATTCCTCAGTCAGGCTAAGCTCGACATATCCAACGTGTGCATTAACCCCATTGAATGACTCTGCAAATGCCTTGGATACTGCGATATTGAAACTAGAAAACTTTTGTAAGAATCTCAACCACCCAAACCTTAACATTACCTCTTGACCCTTAGGGGCCGCATGCAGATACTCATCACCTATAAGCTCAAACCTAGACACCGGAGCCATGGAAACAGAAAAAAAAAACCCTAGGATTTTTGAAAAATAGATTAAAAGATACAGTCGATTTATCGACAATCTAAGAATTACCATCAATACTCCGAAATTCGCTATTCTAACAAAACCCTGCAAATCTCCCTGTAAGTTCATCATAACGCGAATTGGTAGATAAAAGAGATTTCGAAAATAACTTACCAAAACATGATGAGCTATATGGGAGTCAAGCAAGCGAGTTATTAAGAGTGATGTTTCTATGATGAAAGATTGAAAGATGGCAACCTTCAAGCGACATGAATACCAAAACCCTAGCTTCACCATGGCTTCAGTGTTGATTGTTATTTCATAATGTCGTGATGATGTAGACTAACTCATCGTTTTTAACACATGATCAAATGGTTTTCAAAACCCCAATCCTTCATTCATCAAATAAAATCATAATAATGTGATCACCTAAGGATATAATCAATAACTTAGGATCAAGGTCATTATAAAAAAATGATCAGGAAATAATTTATAATGTAACCAGACCAATGTCAAAACCTAAGAAGTGACTTTAGACCTTCATGACAAGCTTTGATACTAACTCATTTTAGAAATACAAATTTGAAATAAGGATAAGCGTATAGTATAGTAGGGTTCATGAAGATCATATTAAATCCACTTTAAAACTTATGACAAACAAGATAAGATAAATAATTCAGAAGTGATGAAGCTTCACCAGATTTCCTATATGAACCAAACAGTAACAGTTATCACACCATGTAGTAACTAGTTTGAATTAATAATTTATAAATTCATTTGATTTTAATCATGCATGAGTGATAAGTGGAAAAATAGGAGCTACTAATATTCTGTAATTATAGTTCACCAGATGATTGATAGAAATGAGGAATTAAGATCATAAGAGTCGAATTTGGCCATAACTGATGCTAATCTCAATGAATCAATCAGTCAAGTAAGCCTCTATTGGGAGTTCCTTAAGAATCAAAGATTCTTAGGGAACTCCTAGGATATCCATGATGAGTGTTGATCCAGACAAAAATAACAAATATTGTTCGAAAGATTATCAATCTTCAAATTATTTGTGTTAAAAAATGCTCCGAAGGGTGTTGCTTGCCAAAAATTGGTTACATGCTGTACCGAACCAGTTATCTCTGTGAAAAAAACATTCACACTTCAAATAATAAAAAATAATGTCTTAAAAATATCAAATCTCTGCCTAAATGATTCAAATTCAAACCAGTCTGAACATATGACCAGACCTCAACATATTTCTGTAACAACCCTATGACTGTCAGATTAGTGTTCTTGATCCTAATAACACTCAGGCAAGAGCAAGATGACTTAATTCCAATGTAGATCTATAAGGTCAAAAACAGGTTAACCAATACCCGTATAGATATGGATTCTTTAGAACATCAGTTGGTTTTCCCCTCATTCAAGCAAAATAACAAACAATACTCCTTCTTTTATTTTCCTTTTTATTTTTATTTTTATTTTTATTTTTATTCTTTTTATTTTTTTTAAAGAAAATGAAACCTTGTTAGTATATATACAAATCATATACACAGATACAAACACAAAAAGAATTAATCAGAAACACTATCTTATCTTGGTGGCCAAATAATGATAGCCTTATTCACCAATCCTACCAGAAATTGATCAGGCCAGCTCATGATGAGACTTCCTGTCTCTCAGTTATTTGACTGAGAGTCGCTGTCATTGGCTTGGTAACCAAATTTTGACAACATCATTCCAATAGAATCTATGATCATAAACAGACCGGCTCATGATGAGACCTCCTGTTTTTTGATAATTCTTTTCACATTCACCTTATTTCAAGAGTATTGCCCCGGTCGAGTAACCAGATGTATTCACGAAAATGAGGGGAGGGAGACCACAAACTTCTCAAGATTTCTTAAATATAACCAGATATCTTCAATGAATTTTTGAGATTAGTAGACATCCATTGGAAATAGTAAATAAATTTCTTGAAGTATTTGATATGTAAGAAGACACTCAAAGACAACAATCAAGTACTGCTGAAAGAAAAAATGTGGAGGCTAAAACTACCACAAGTATGGAAATAGATCACTTATGAGAGATCCGATACTCCCAGCCATCATTAGTGATTATGATCTGACATGCATTTCAGTCATTTCTATTCAACACATTTCATCATCAGGTTCTTTTTTAAGTCCGTGCAGAATGCTTCATGTTGAATCTTGTGGTTGAATATAGGAGATGAGTTGGAGAAAGCAACTATTAACAGAGGCAAAACACAAACTTATGTATAGTAAATGATCTAAAGAGTTGAATTATTTTCATGATCTATCATCTGGAATTGCGAATAAGGCATTATGCTGGTGATAGTAATGAAAATAATTGGTGAGCGTAAGATCGAAAATTCTAACCAGAAATCAGAATAGAATCAAATCTTATGTACATAAATCTACACAGATGAGAATATACAATGGAAATGACTAGATGATGTGAGATTATTGAAAGTACCTTTTAAGGGAATGCCCATTTACCAGGAGGGTATCGAGCTGTCCTTGCAAGGTCTTTAAACGAAAAGTGTTAGGACCAAGTTTTTCTGCTATCACATATGGACCTAACCAGAGACGTTGGAATTTGGTATGTTCCCCTTTACCCTCATGTTCTTTGTCCCATCTCAAAACCAGATCATCTACTTGTAATTCTCGATTCGAGGACGATCCACGATCGAACCACGACTTAACAATTTGTTGGTGTTTCGCAAAATGTTTCTTGGCATTTTCTCTTTCCTCTTCCAACTTCAACAGCAGATTGGTTCTTTCTTCGATGGCTTAACATTCAGTCTCTTGTATAGCTCATGCAAGCTATAATGAAGGTAAAAATAGTTTTGGAGGAAGAATAACATCTACTCCATATACCAAAAAGAAGGGAGAGTTACCAACAGATGATTTTGGAGTAACCCCATCGGCCCACAGAGCTTGATACAGAACAGTATGCCAGTTCCTGTGATGCTCAACTATGGATCTTTTCAAAATTTTCAACAAGTTTTTGTTTGTTGATTCAGCAAGGCCATTGCCTTGTGGGTAGTATTTTGCTGAATACCTAATCTTGATTCCCTTTTCTAGTGCAAGAGTCAGTCAATTCTCTGGAAGAAGAATAATATGCATTATCAAACACGAGAGATTTAGGCACTCCAAATCTGGTGATTATGTTAGTTTCAAGAAAATGCAATACCTTATTTGTATTAACCACATGTAGGGGTTCAGCTTCAGACCATCGAGTAAAATAGTCAGTGGAAGTTATGATGTACTTATGCTGAAGGGAGGAGGATGGATTTATTGGTCCAACGATGTCAATTCCCCACTGTTGAAAAGGCCTTTCCACCATCATAGGTTGCAAAGGAAAATCTAGTTTTTTAACTTTACTAGCTGCGGTCTGGCAGTCCTATCACCTTCTAACAAAAGCATGGGCATCTTTAAACAGAGTTGGCCAAAAATAGCTTGCTCTTAGAATTTTATGAGCAGTAGTATCACCACCGAAGTGGCCACCAGTAGGCCCGTCATGCAGTTGCGTTAAAACCAAATTAGATTCTTCCTTCTCTAGACAACGAAGCAAAACTCCATCTGCATTTTTCCTGAAAAGCACATTATTTACCAATTGATAGGGTGCTGATTTTAATCTTACCACTCTTTTCTTTTTTGGATCTAAATGGTCTGGAGCACTACCAGTTTCAATATAAGCGTGAATGTCAATATACCATGAGATATTTGGGTCTAGGATAAAATATATTTCTTTTTGCAGTAAAACAACATCTAAAGATATGTCATTCTGGTCAGCAGGGAGATGTGCTGATTCGGTAGCCAGCTTACACAATCCCAAACCTCATATGACCTGAGAGGGTTTAATCTCTAGATCATACTCTTGAAGAGCAGCCATCCAATGTGCTCTTTTTTCTCCAAGGTCCTTTTGTACCAACAAATTTATTACAGTAGAAAATGGAACAATTACCTTGGTTTTTGATTTAAGGAGATAAGGGTGGAAATGTTTTACTGCTTTGAACACAGCAAAAGCTTGTTTATCCACTTCATGGTAATTCAGTTCAACTCCTTTTAAATTCGAGATCATGAAGGAGATAGGTAATTCATCCTCCTGCTGGTTCTTGTGAGTAAGAACAGCTGCATAAGATATGTCAGATGCAAAAGTATAGAGAATAAAGTCTTTCCTGAAGTCAGGACTCACAAGTGCGGGTGCTTCAGCTATGGATTCTATAATCCTGATAAATGACTACTTTTCTCTATCCCCCCATGAAAAACTACTGTCTTTCTTAATCATATTTTGCAGTGGATGCACAATTTCAGAAAAACTTGGAACAAATATCCTTACAAAATTTATCTTTCCCATGAAGGATTGCATGGATTTCTTGGTAGTAGGAAAATGAATCCTAGAGATGGTTTCTATTCTTTTTGGATCAATCATGATCCCTTCTTTAGACACTACAAACCCTAGCAAAATCCCCTCAGTTACTACAAATATTGAATTTTTAGGGTTAAAGGAAATACCAAATTTCCTGCAGCGTTCAAGCACTTTTCGTAAGTGTGAGATGTGATCAGACCTGTTTTTTGAAAATATAGTAGCGTCATCCAAATAGACAATGATAGAGTGGTTTATCAGACCTCTGAAAGCAGCATCCATTTCCCTTTGGAATGTAGCCCCAGTATTTATCAAACCGAAAGGCATCTTCCTGTAGGTATAGGTTCCCCAAGGTGTCCTAAAAGTGGTTTTCAACTGATCTGCAGGAGAAAATAGGACCTGGTTGTACCCAGAGAAACCATCTAATAAAGACAACATTTGAGCACGTGACACTTTTTGAAGGATTTGTTCCATGGGAGGAACAGGATAGGTAAGGCTTTTGATCGATTTATTTATCATATTTATGGTTCACTTGCTGACTGTCAACAACTTCATGTGCAGAGGAAGACACATACCTAAGATATAGAACAGATGGGCCTATGGGAACTGGATCTAGGTGAATTTCTAAAGAGTCACTTACCTCAACAACCGGGATATCCCCAACACTTAAATTTCTCCTAGCAAGAAAAGCGACTATCATGCTACATCTGCTCCTATGTATAGCTCGATTGCTCATCGCTCGGCTAGTCTGATCTTCAGCCTTAGTCTGTACTATGTCAGTCTGTGAGTGAGGAGGGTTTATGTTTTGACAGGGTATAGGGTTTTTCAGTTTCCTCATTCGAACTTGAGAGTTGTCAACAGCAGGATCAGAATTGGTTTCCACCTTGATCATTACATCACCAAAACTCAAGGTTTGTCTAGGTTGGGAAATTTCATCACCAAAATTCTCCTAAAATCCAGAGTCCTCAATTTCAGGCTCAACTTCTTCATTGTTTATGCATCTACATCAAACCCTAGGTCTCTGTTTAGCCCATTCCTCATTAACACCGAATCCATTTCGTACGAGGAAAGAATCCCAAGTGTCACCTAGTTCTTCCAATCGATAGGACACAATGATTTTGATTAACCCATGATGGAATAGATTCTTGTCTTTATCCCCAATATTAGTCTGATAGGTGGATGCCATTTTGTGCAAACTATTCAAATATAAATAAGGCATATTCACCGGGTATCCTATGAATATCATCAACAACCGAAGGTGATAAAATTGTGTTTGAGACAGCCTACCTTCGCAAGTAACATACCTGATGATTATCTCTAATAAATCCCACCATTTATTCATTAACAGTCTAGATGGGAATCCAGATTTAAACTTGGTTTGGCGATGAGCTGGGGTAAGAAACCATTTCCAATCATCATTTTTAATATGTTTGCCTTTGTACCACTGCTCGCCAGTTTCTGGCAACCCAATAGCTTGAGAAATAAATTCCCCAGTCAGGCTAAGCTCGACATCTCCAACGTGTGGATTAACCCCATCGAATGACTTTGCAAATGCCTTGGATACTGCTAATTGAAACCAGAAAACTTTTGTAAGAATCCCAAGCACCCAAATATTAACATTACCTCTCGACACTCAGGGGCCACATGTAGATACTCATCACCTATAAGCTTGAACTTGGACACCGAAGCCATGGCAGCAGAAAAACAAACCTCTAGGATTTTTGAAAAATAGATTAAAAGATACAGTCGATTTATCAACAGTCTAAGCATTACCATCAATACTCCGAAATTCCCTATTCTATCAAAACTCTACAAATCTCCCTGTAAGTTCATCATAACGCGAATTGGCAGATAAAAGAGATTTCGAAAATAACTTACCAAAACATGATAAGCTGCAGGGGAGTCAAGAAAGCGAGTTATTAAGAGTGATGTTTGTATGATGAAAGATTGACAGATGGAAACCTTCAAGCGACACGAATACCAAAACCCTAGCTTCACCATGACTTCAGCGTTGATTGTTATTTCATAATGTTGTGGTGATGTAGACTAACTCATCATTTTTAACACATGATCAAATGGTTTTCAAAACCCCAATCCTTCATTCATCAAATAAAATCATAATAATGTGATCACCTAAGGATATAATCAATAAATTAGGATCAAGGTCATTATTAAAAAATGATCAGGAAATAATTTATAATGTAACCAGACCAATGTCAAAACCTAAAAAGTGACTTTAGACCTTCATGACAAGCTTTGATACTAACTCATTTCATAAATACAAATTTGAAATAAGGATAAGTGTATAGTATAGTAGGGTTCATGAAGATCATATTAAATCCACTCTAAAACTTATGACAAACAAGATAAGATAAATAATTCAGAAGTGATGAAGCTTCACCAGATTTCCTATATGAACCAAACAGTAACAGTTATCACACCATGTAGTAACTAGTTTGAATTAATAATTTATAAATTCATTTGATTTTAACCATGCATGAGTGATAAGTAGAAAAAAAAGGAGCTAATAATTTTCTGTAATTATAGTTCTCCAGATGATCGATAGAAATGAGGAATTAAGATCATGAGAGTCGAATTTTGCCATAACTAATGCTAATCTCAGTGAATCGATCAGTTAAGTAAGCTTCTATTGTGAGTTCCTTAAGAATCAAATATTCTTAGGGTACTCCCAGGATATTTATGATGAGTGTTGATCCAGACAAAAATAACAAATATTGTTCGAAAGATTATTAATCTTCAAATTATTTGTGTTAAAAAATGCTCCGAAGGGTGTTCCTTGCCAACATGACTCTGAATCTTTCATGGACAGAGATTCAAAATATCTCCTTAGAATTT
Organism: Pseudotsuga menziesii; assembly: GCA_001517045.1. Taxonomy (NCBI): domain Eukaryota; kingdom Viridiplantae; phylum Streptophyta; class Pinopsida; order Pinales; family Pinaceae; genus Pseudotsuga; species Pseudotsuga menziesii. The sequence goes on along the minus strand of LPNX010301009.1, from coordinate 524,016 downwards.
GCATCTTTGAAGTCTTTACCTTGTCCAAACCTTTATAGGTTGTCACCAATGTGTCCCATGCCTGATTTGCGGTAATTGCTGCTACTACTCTTGGGAGTATGCTTTAATGCATGGCTTGATGTATGTACAACAGAGCTTTTCCATGTTTCTTCCTATGTTCCCTCATGAAATCTTTTTCAGCTTGTGAGAGATTAGTATATGCTTCTTGATCTGCTTGTTATGCATAACCATTATGAACAATATCCCAAACATCTTGACCTCTAAACAAAGCCTTCATTGTTAGAGACCAATATTCATAATTTTTTTCCTGTAAAAATTGGAGTTTGTAAACTCTAAATATTTGAACCGGAAGTAGAAGCCATTTTAATTTTTAACTTTCCTTAGAAACTTACGTTTTCCCTTTTAGGACAAGATTTCTTTCCTAAACTAGCTCAGATACCAGATCTCGATAAAAATGACGGCGACAACAATTAACTTGAGTTACCCTGCGCAACACAACCTTTGTTTTCCCCTTTTCACTTTTTCCAAATCTTGCGACTCAATTTTCTCGTGTCGAAATTAACTGCACGATAGAATTACTACGTGATGGACTTTTCACCTTGACACACTTTTACTTTGGCTTTTATGGGATTTTACTTTGACATGAATTAGGTTGCGACCAACTTTTGCTTCGACACAACTTTATATTTCCTTGTCTAAAGACTTTTGCTTCGACACAACTTTTGCTTTTAAGAAACACTTTTCACTGCGGTAACCTAGGATTAACTATGACACAACTATATCACGACTCACTCACAATATCATATAAGAAAATAATAAACAAGAATTGTGTAGAACTTCTAGGCATAAAAACTAGAACTTAACACAGTGAAATAATTATGGATTCTTTGTGTCTTTCACTCACAGTAAATGTAAACAACATTTACTCAGGTAAATATGGAGAAGATATGCGGCTAACTAGAACTTGCATTAAACCATGAACTATTGGATTTATATTTCTTGGGATGGCATAACAAAACTTACAGCCATAAATACAAACTTGGAATTTACCAGGATGTTCCACCTACTACAGAGCTTGGCTCTTCAACACTTACAAAACACAGAAGCTTGAGCTTCAAACTCTTCATTGAGTTTTTCTTCTTCTTCTTCTCCGAACTTCTCTTCTATGTTATATTCTACTTGTCTATTTATTTCAAATTTACAATCTCCTTCTTCATATAGAAAATTTCTGCTGACTAACCGACTTAACCTTAAGAGACTGTAATTACTCTTTGCCTAGAAACTTAGCTTCAGCAACTAAATTCCATTGTCTTATATACGAGAGATTTGAACTCTTTATCTTGTTAGACTGTCTGATAGTTTCTGACCTACTATTGACTCTAATAGAGTCGGTTGATGTGATTATCGAATCACCAAGTAATTAATATTTCCAACACCATTAGCTGAATCAAAGGAAGCCAATGTTGTGTTACCAGAAACGTGAAGGGGGTTGGCGGGTTTTTTTTAAGAAACAAAGTAGAAACAAAAACAAAATGAAAATGACCATTTTCTAAGCTCATTCCAGTTTCTAAAACAAAAAAAAATGTTTCTTACCAAACGAAAAGTGACTTTAACACGGTCCATTTCTAATAGTTTAGGAGTCATATTCACAATATGGTTGAGTTGATAGGTGACTTTGGTGGGTGGCAAGTCAACTATTAACGTAAATCCAAAATTAATGGAGGAAGAATCCTATTGCTTTCCACAGCGCCAACTATCACTGATCTACTCATTGAAATCTTAAATATATGATTTCACCTTTCACATAATTTATAAGTCTGATTTGGATAATATACTGTCAAGCAAAAAATAGAGGAGATCCTAGAAGAGTGTTCGAGCAGTGAAAGCCGAGACTAGTTTGAGGAATTGAGATAGCTAGTTTGCAAATTATCAGTCAGGTATGCCCAAGAATTTATCATCCTTTTCCAATTTAAGACCCAGCCTCTTAGTGGTTTGGAAGGTCCATAATGAGCAAAAAAGACTGTCATAGTAGCTACAACTAATCTAAGCAATCCATTAGTTGACTATAGAAGAAGCTTGACTGGTTCAGTATTCCAAAATATTGCTTTGGCCTTTGAGCAGTCTTCAGCAGTGTACACTGTGGTAATGGTTTGTTTCCCAAATGCCTGCACTAAGAATTAGAAGGTAGATAGAGCAGAGCTCTAAGGCTCGCTTGCACAAGGAATGGTCAAACCAATTCAATTAATCAATGAGAAGTGATTACAATATAAAGGTGCAGATAGTCACAGCAACCCAAACCATATATCCATGAAAGATGGATCTGAAACCTCTCCATGCTAATTATAGAAAGTACACATCAACCCAATACCTAGATGCATGCCCAACATTTCTATATTATTCCAACATACCCCCTTAATGTAGAAATGGATTTTCTACAACACCTAATTTCTGCCTAAGGAACTCAAAGTGAATCTTGTCAACAGGTTTGGTAAATATGTCAGTGACATTATCACTTGTGTTATAATAAATAAGTTTAATTTCCTTAGACTCAATCTTTTCTCTAATAAAATTCTTATTGCGGTTCAATGTGTTTTGTCCTTGCATGATAAATTGGATTGTGTGCCAGTTTGACTGCACTTTGATTGTTACAATATACTTTTGTGGGTTCTATTTTCTTTTCTCCAATATCTTTAAGAATCCTCTTCAACTAGACAGCTTCACATGTTGCACTAGACATGGCTTTTTATTCTTCTTCTATGGATGATAGAGAAATAGTTGGTTGTTTCATGTTGCTCCATGATACGACTCCAGATCCAATGTTGAATGCATATCTTGTAGTAGATCTTATGTCATCTGGATTTCCTTCCCAATCAGAATCAGAAAAACATGCCAATTGAACATCAAACTTATCAGTGTATAAAATACCAAAGTTTATTGTCCCTTTCAGATATCTAAGGACTTTCTTTGCAGCTTTCCAATGGCTGTCATTTGGTTTAGCCATAAACTGACTCAAAATGATGGCCGCATAATATATATTTGGCCTTGTGGTAGTGAGATAATTCAGGCTTCCCACCAACTGTTGATACAAAGTACCATCTGCATCCTTTGAACCATATTGGCTACAAAACTTCACATTCTGTTCTAAAGGAATTGTTGATTCTTTGCAATCACTCATGTTGAATCTATTCAATATCTCTTTGACATACTTACTTTGAGTGATCATAGTTTTGCTAGATTCTCTCCAAACTTCAAGTCCCAAACAATAGTGTAATTCTCCAAGGTCTTTCATTTCAAACTCTTGTGATAGTTGATTTTTTTATTTATGTTATCAACTTACATGCATTCCTTGTAATGATAAGATCATCTAGGTATAAAGATATCAAACAAATATTTCCTTCCTTATCTTTCTTCATATAAAGGTTAGGATCACTTTTTTCTTTTAACTAAACCTTTTTTATTAAAGAAGGTATCAATATTTATGTACCATGACCTGGGAGCATGTTTTAATCCATAGATAGATGTCTTTACATTACATACAAGATGTTCATGTCCTTTCTATACAAAGCCTTCAGGCTGAACTAAGTAGACTTCTTCTTTTAAGTCGCCATTTAAGAAAGCAGATTTTACATCTAATTGATGGATTTTCCATTTATGTGTTGTGGCTAATGCAACCAGAACTCTAATTGTCTTTAGTTTTGCTACTGGTGCAAAAGTATCCTCAAAGTCAATTCCCTCCTTTTGTGTATATCCTTTTGCTACTAGTCTTGCTTTAAATCTTTCTATGCTACCATCTGATTTAAGCTTATATTTAAACAACCATTTACAACCTATGGGTGTCTTATCCTCTGGTAACTCAGTCAATTCCCAAGTCTGATTTTTGAGTTATATTCTTCATTCATTGCTTCAACCCATTCTGCTTTATCTTTGGCTTGTTTGTAATTCATTGGTTCACTGATATTCATTAAATTAGACATTAGAGCATAGTCAATATACCTTGGAGGGGGATGAGTCTGTCTTGTTGACCTTCTTAGCATTAAATTACCTGCACGGGTTCCATCCATAATACTTCTGCTTTTTGTTGTGTCTTCCTTTGAACTTGTAGAAGTACTCATTCTAATTTTGCTACTTTCACTATTATTTATGCTACTTTCACTATTGCTTCTGCTTCTTTCACTGATGCTTCTATTATTTTGTTCCTCCTTCTTCTCTTGTGGCTCTTCCACTTCTTGCTCTTGAACTATTGAGTTTAACTTGACATATTCATCATTGTTAGTCAGACTATGCCATATATTTTGTTACTTGTATCTCTATGTTCATGGCACACCACATCTCTACTAGCAATTAATTTATGAGTGCTAGGATGAAACAACTTATAGGCTTTGTGATCATTGCAATACCCAACAAAGATACATTCAAGTGATTTACCATCTAGTTTCCTCTTATCATATTTTTGTATGTGGGAAAATGTTTACAACCAAATATTCGTAGATGCTTAACTTGTGGTTTATATCCATTGAAAAACTCAAATGGTGTTTGAAATTCCAATTTCTTTGTCGGACTGATGTTTTTCAAATATACAATAGTATTCACAGCTTCTGCCCAAAAAGCATTCGAAATTTGCTTACCTTGTAGAATGATGCGTGCACAATTAACTAGTGTTTTGTTCTTTCTCTCTGTTATCCCATTTTGCTGAGGATTGTGAGATATTGTGAACTGTTGTTGGATGCCATTCTCCTTACAGTATTTCTTGAAAGCTCCAGACACGTATTCACCGCCATTGTCAGATTTGAGAATTTTAATGCATTTTTCTGTCTTCTTTTCAATCATGGTTCTGAACTCCTTGAAGTATTCAAATACATCTCCTTTCCTCCTTATGAAGTACACCCATGTGTATCTAGATATATCATCAATAAATGTCATAAAATATGATGCACCTCCTAAATATCTAGTTTTCATAGGTTCACATAGGTCTGTATGAATTAATTCAAGCAGACCAATTTGCCTCTTTTCTTGATGTATTGGGAATTCATTTCAATGCTATTTTCCAAGTGCACATGCACTACATTATAAATGTTCATTCTTTATTACAGAAAGACCTTCAACCATAGATTTCTGTTGAAGTAATACGAGATCATGGTGGTTAATATGGCCATACCTCCAGTGCCAAAGTTCCTCTATGGTGATTACAGTGGATGTAAGTGCCTGATGACCATCCTTTCTCACATCCAGCTTGTACAGTCCTCCACATATCGAACTTGTAGCAACAACCTTGAAGTGGTTTTGAATGCCTTTGATATGGCACTGGTACTTGCCAAACTCTACCTTCAAGTCATTCTCGGTTATGGTTGAAATAGATATTAAAATTTTCTTAATGCCAGGCACATACATGACATTATGAATCTATTTCAATTGACCATTAGATAATTTCACATTTATTATTCCATAACCCTGTACTTGGTGTGACCTATTATCTCCTAAATAGATATGAGTGCCATCATGTTTCTCATTGTATTCATCGAACCATTCTCTCTTACAAGACATATGTGAAAATGCACCTAAATCTATGAACCATGCATTCTCATCGTCTATCTCAATAGACAGAGCATCTTCATAAATAAATAATCTCAGATTTTTAAAATCATTAATTTCAGAGGTGTCTGTATTTGCAAAATTCCCATTGTGACTTCCATTGTAGTTTCTATTTCTATAGAATTTCTTCTAATAATGATTTCTATTGAGGTGTCTTAGTTTTCCCCAATGATGACCATCTACATTATTTCTATCAGAATCAGTCTGAGCCATACCTTTATGTTTTGGATGAAATCTGCCTCTGTCTCCATTCCATTGTGTGCCTCTATCTCCATTCCATTGTTTGATCCATGGTTTTCCTCTGTGTGTATATCAACCTCTTTCCACCAGTGCCAAGTCCAAACCTCCAGCATCCATATCATAGTTATTCATTCTTTCTTCTTCTTGTATTAGAATCCCTGTAAGTTCTTCAGAATTTGGGAGTTTTTCTCTTGCTGCAAGTGCTGAAATAAACACTTTGTAGTCTGGAAGTAACCCTTTTAGAGTGACTGTTACTAAATCAAAAATTTCAACAACTTCACCTATGTCACCCAATTTATCACTGAGTTCTTCAATGCGAGAAATAAATTTTCTTACCCCTTCATTAGCCTCCATCTTGATTGACAACAATTTAGTTTTGAGAAACAAAACCTGATTTGCATCAATTGTTTGATACAAGCCTTTGGGCATGTCCCATGTTGCCTTGGATGTCGTATAGTTTTTGATATGTGGAATGATGTCGTCTTTAACAGACATCCTTAATTTTAGGTTTTCTTTCATCTCCCTCTTATTCCAGTCCAGAAGTAATGCGACAGTTTCAGGCCTCGGCTCATCACCGGTCACAATTGACCATGCATTAGCCGTGATTCAAGCAGAGTCATCATCTTAAATTTCCAATTTACATAATTTTCACTATTTAATTTGGATGCGTCATTGATATACGTATCACCAAGAGGTGGATTTTCCATTTTACCTTCTTTCGGCTGATCCGAAGAGTTGATCTATATTCAATGGGAAAAAAAATCCAGAACCACACCTCTTCCTCTTATTAAAGGAGTTTATGGGGGCGGTGCCCGATTTCTATGAAAGGAGAGGCTTGGTCACCGCTCTTCCTCTTCACTACTTCAGCGGTGGAATTTCTCCTCAATGTTGGCTTCTAGGCAGTGCCACTGCTCTTCCTTTAAAATTTTGGTGGAGGCACTGCTCCTATTCTTTAGCTGGTAGGCAGTGCCAAGACTGTTCATAGGAGAAAAATAAATTATCTACGCAATCTCTCATGGTGATCTCCCTTATAGCTCCATGTAGGTCTTCACGAACAGACATACAAAGCAGAGATCACTTCTCTCTCACGATGATAAAAAAATAATTACGATTGATCTCCACACTTCTCCACGATGATCAGCGGTGATCTTCATGTTGATATCCACACTGGATGCTGCTTCACTCTCACAACAATGACTCCTTCTTCACCCAGCTTCTCCAACTAAATTCAGGCAGCAATCTACAGGCAAGCCAACATTTAGCTCTATGAAAGAAGAAAAAATATAGCTAGTGAAATCGCTGGTAATTCTCTTTCTTCACGGAAAAAAAAAATTATAATTCCTTCCACTCCTGTAGCCTTCACCTCCTCAAACATGAATTCACGAGAACAAGGTGGGAGGAGAGTTTGGATTGGTGGGAACTTGTTATCAACCAAAATGACACTTCTCCGTCTGAGTGCTGATAGTCCTCATGTTGGTACACAAAAGGAAAAATTAGGATTGAAGTGGCTAAAACACTATAGATGTGTATGACCTTTGATGCATTATCCTCAAACTAGCCTTATATATTTTTATTCTGATTTTTGGGTTGCATACGCAACTATATGCATTGCAACTCGTGTATCATACACGAGTATTTGCATTGCAACCTGTGTATATTTGCATACGCGAGTTCCCCTTGAGAAACACGTGTATTATACGCAAGTTTCATATATTAATACCCGCATATACCTTAATTTGACATTAAAAATTACAAATCAAGATTAGATGATATTAGTTGGGTCCTAATCCATAACTCTCCCAACCATCCCAACCTTCGAAACCACTCTATTTTCCAAAGTATAAATAGAGGCCTTGGGGTGGGGGCTAATCAATCAATTGTGGAGAGAAAATTTATGCTGGTGGTATACCTTCAAAATCTTGGAGCAGCAGATCTCAGAGTCCTTTGGGTGCAGAGGAGTCCTTGTGTCAGAAGCTAGGGTGTATTCTTATCTTATTCACCGCTTTTCAATAAAGAGAATTCTTTTTCCAATTTTGTATTGTGTTTATTTCATGTATATTGGTTTAATGAATATGTTTTCTTATATTATTTATATTCTTTTCATCTAACCTCTGATATATATATATGCATGAGATATTACTTGAAGGATTTTCTCTTTGTAGGTGAAGAGGTGCATCCCTAGAAGCTTTGGAAATAAGTGGAGCGAGAGAAGATCAAGCTTGGATCAACCATCGTTAATCAGGTAAGTCAAGAATTTCTTCCTATTCACTTTCCATTCTCTGTAAAAAGATGATTGTCTACAAGTTAGTAGTAAGTTGGTAACCCAAACCCTAGGTTACAAGGGTGCAATATCCTGAACAACAGAACTGGTGACTCCGCTGGGGAGTCCAACCTACTGTGGGTTCTTCATGTAGGTGCTTTACCAGTCTTTTCTTTGATTCTAAGTGTGGCATTTTTATCTTGCCTTTTGATTTGCAGTATAGTGTGTCCAGAGACCTTTACTTTTTTTCTTTGAATTTTTTTGTCGTTGTATATGCGGGTTGCTGTTATACACAGTCATGGATAACAACTTGTATACATGAGTTTCTCTATAAGACAGTCACGTATATCTTGTAGCAACATAAAATTTTGGGTAGGGTTTGCTTGTCCCTATCCTGGTTGATTTTGTCTACCTGGGGATCTTCTATTGTTGGCATAACTCTGTAAGTTTAAAGTCCTATATGCCATACGTTTTGCTTGTTGTTAAGCCTTTGAGTTTTCTTTGTTTGAATCTTCTTTCATCTAGTGATTTGAAGTTGGCCCTCCTGCTTGGTATATGAGTCTGGTGCTATGTGTATGAGTTAGTGATCAGGGCTTTAGATACCTTATACTATGTGTTGCTATGTGTAGTATCAGTTTGCCACTTGTTCTTTAGTAAATCTAGTGGATTTTATTCATTAGTTTTTTCCAGGTCAGGTTTTTTACCAAGTTTTCTTCTTGTTGGGTTGAAGTTGGTTATTGTGGGTCCTCTATACTTCATTTTTCTTTTTATATGTTGTGATTATTCAAACTCTCTCAAAAATTTGCATTTAGGTGCATTATAGTTTTTGAAGAATTTGAAAAAGTGAAGAAAAAACATCTTATGCTTTTGCATTTAGTTGCACTTAGTAGTTTTCTTTTCAGTATTTTCAAATAAAATTTCAAAAATTATAAAAAGAAGTCTTAGTTTGCCAACACTTAGTTTCCATTTCATTAGCTTACATTTACAAAAATAAAATAAAAAAATTTGGTTTCAGTAGTTCTAATTTGCTTTGGAATTTGCTTTATACATCATTTTGCTTTTTCTTATCGAGTCTATAATATCACAATCATTCACGCCATTTACCTTCTAACAAAGAACAACCCTTAAAATGAATGATATAATTTCAAAATTATTAGTAAGTTTTATTTTATAGGTTCATACACCAACTAGCTTATGCTAGACTTGTGGAATAGGAAGTTTAAACTCTCCACAAGTATTTAAATTCAGACGTAATTGGCCAATCAATAAGTAAACTCTTTTCTATGTTGATTGGATTTGGGAAGCTCCTCTCAAACGGGAGTTAAGCACAAGGCCACATGGAGGCTTGGACTGAGGAGATAACCCTCTGATTCCTTGTCAAAGTGTAGACGAATGCTTTTGCGCATCTGGGGATTCTGTCTTAGATAGGGTTTTGGGCTTTGCTACCCTGCCCATGCGTACAAACTAGGATTGCGACTGTCCCCCCAGACTGTCAATATAGTTGAGGTAGCCTTTAGTCTCTTTGACATCTAGGGTTCATACACAGGTACAACGGAAGGCTATTTCTGGTTGACCTTGGACGGGCTTGGAAGGTAACCCTTGTAGAAAGTGTGGGAGGGCAGTGGGTGATTCCTCCACTTGTGCTTAAGAACATCTTCAAGGATGCCAAGTAACTATCTCTTAGATTTATTCCGGAAAGCATATCTTATACCCCTTGTGTTTGTAGTGACTCTAGGAAATTTTGTAGTGATTTATTTGTTGTTTGTTTGTGTTTAGCCAACCTTAGAGTGTGAAGAGTCAAATTTTCAATCGTGGAGGACCAACCTCTTACAAGGTAAAGAAGGTTAAAAAACCTTCCTCTGCTTGTTACAGTGGAACCTCCACCGCCCCCCTCAAAGGTAGAGATTAGACATAGACAATTATTTCAAACCGGTAGGAATTAGTGAAGTTCCAGGTGAACCAAAAATTAGGACAAACCAAGTTGATATGACCATAGTAGAGATAGAATACTTGCAGGCTGACGAGTCTGTGAGAAACTTTAATTCACCTCTTACTAACCTAAACGATCCGATGATCGTCTATGTCTGTCCTTTTAATTCACCTATGATTGGTGTTCCTGTAGGCAGACTAATGTCTATTGTAGTATAAAGTCCTTCTACCTCCACCTCAGCTTTTCTGGCTGAAGGAGTGTCACATCCACCGGTTGGCACCCCTAGAACAAATATACCTACTACTCCTTTAACTCCAGCTAGTCAGGAGGTTCAACCATAGGCTTCCACAAATATAGTAGGCACTTATGGTGGGGTGGTCACTGGGATCCCTAGTGTACCTTCTGCTTAAACTTCTTTTGCACACACTACTCAGAGTGGTCCTGTTGGATCCTCTTCATTTGTCCAGGGTTTTCCTTGGAATGGGGGGCACATTCCCCCATCTACTCCATATGTAGGTCGAACACCTACATATGTAGGGGTGCAGTTTGGAAACACTAACCCTTATGGTCAAGGTTTCCAAATGCCGGTTTTAGATCCTTTCATGAGCTCTCCTTTCTCACTTTTTAGCAGAGGGATACCTGCTCATGTTTTACAAACTCCAATTTCAAATGGGGCAGCTGGAACCTCATATGTTGCACTACATATGAAAAATCCACTGGCTTATGGGTGGAATCTTTTCCAAAGTGGTCCGACTACTTCACAACCGGTAGCTGGGAGAAACCCCAACTTCACATTTGGGAACCAGGGGGCAATTCCTTCTACTTCCCAAGATGGTACTTTTCATGCTCCGGTTAGTCCCAAGCTTCCTTTCCTGGAAACTTTGAATTTCCTAGATTTTTCCAAGCTAATGAATGACCTGGTGGGACGTGATGCCTCCTAGCCACCTGTTCCTACCAGGCTGCCCTCGGATATCCCAAAATTCGAAGGCAAAGTTGGTGAATACCTAGGGGCTCATATCACCACCTTTCACTTGTGGTGCTCCTCTAACTCACTGAATGAGGACACCGTTCGGTTGAGATTGTTCCAAAGAACTCTTACTAGTGCCACAACAAAGTGGTAAATTGAACTGCCTTCTATTACGTTTGGTAGTTTTTGGGTCTTAGCCAATGTGTTCCTTAACCATTTCCAACTTCCTATCAAGTATGATGTCAATACAACCTTACTATCCACCTTTGTGCAGGACAAAGCCACTCACATTTCGGATCACATCCAAGAGTGGAGAAGGAGGAAAAGGCTCATTAATGCTACTATCCCTCCTGAGTTTTTACTAGAATGGTTCCTTAAGTACTTATTGTCGTATATATCTAAAGATGTATCCACTTCGGGAGTAACTAATGAGAAATATGCTATCCTCAAGGCCTAGAAATTATATTTGATATATTCTCCATCTGATATTCTATATGAAATCATCCCTGATGCACCGAGGCCAACACATAGTGTTGAGAAACCTATCTTCTGGACCCCATGCCGGTGGTGTGCTTGGTTCAATGAAATATCCTAGTGTGGATTTTGTGGCTAAACAGCTCCATGAGTTATCCATCAAACACTCTACGACGGAGGTAGCAAAGGTTTCCCCCTCACCCCAGAATGCAAATTTTTTTCATAATCCTTCCAAAAGGGCAATCAGCAGCCCAGTGGGAAAAAGAAAAAGGGAAATAAAGGTGAGGGATACCAAAATAAGACAAAACCCACAAACAATGCTGATGAGGTAAAAAAGAGAAGAATAAGGTGAAATTTCCATGTAAGTTGTGCCAGGAGGATCACCTGACCCATCAATGTCCCCTTATGGACCAAGCTCAGAAGCTGCTCAAAAGCCAACAACCGACTGTCCTAAAGGATCCTTTTCCCCAAGGACAAAATTTTGCTTCAGCTTCTAATGTAGCAGGGGGCACTCCAAATTCCCCTGACAAAGATTATATCAACATGGCTCAATCCCAAACATTACTCCAAAATAAGAACAAAAAATATGAGACAGAGGCTCCAGAGAAGGGTAAGTATATAGGTGAAACTTCTAACCCTCTCACAATTGAAAAACCTGCTGAAACTATGCCCAAGATACCAAAAGGTGTCTTCAAAAAGACATTGCACAATCCTAATGCTAGGGCTGCAGCAAATTACTCAGTAATTCAATATTTATCCCAAACCCCTTATGTGATGCCGGCTTTAGAGGTGTTATAGAGTTGTCCCGCCCATCGAGATGCACTCTTAGAAGCCTTAGGTAGTATGGATTCATCGAGCCTCATGGCGAAGTTTAATTTGTCTGATGTCAAAATTATCTTGTCGTATCATGTGTTCTTATCAATGGATGTCATCCATGGCAGACGAGATAAGATCTGTGAAGATCTTCATCATCGATCCTATTTTCTTCCAAAATTAAGCCGGATTGAAAATCAAGATTTCCATATGAGACTGAAAGGTGATGTTGATATACCAATCAATCCCTTACCAAGGGAGGGAATATTTGTCAAGGGGAATATGGTAAACAAATTTGTTACTATTCCTATAAACATCTTTGCGAACCCAAATGTTGTGGAAAATGTATATATCAATGCAAACTGCTCTCAAGAGAAGATTGTTATCTATACAACCTTATTTAAGGAATTACGTGACGTGTTTTTCTGGTCATTTGAGGAGATGCCAAGCATATATATATCGATAGTCGAACATGAAATCCAAACCTATCCCGATGCCAAACCAGTTTGAAAAAAACTTAGACTTGTCAATCCACGTAAAGCGGCAGCTGTTAAGGCTGAAGTTGAAAAACTAGTGAAAGATGGTTTTATTTACCCAATAGCTTTGACAGAATGGGTATCCAACCCTATTCCTGTTGAAAAAAAGAAAGGGACAATACGTGTCTGTACTGAATTTCACAATTTAAACAAAGCCTGTCTTAAGGATAACTACCCCACACCATTCATAGATCAAATCATTGATTCTTGTGCGAGGAGTGAGGTCTTTTTGTTTATGGATGGTTTCTTTGGGTATAATCAGATTCAAATCAAATCGGAAGACCAACATAAAACAATTTTCATTTGTCCTTGGGGTACATTTTCATACAAGAAAATTCCTTTTGGATTGAAAAATGTAGGGGCTACCTTTCAGCAGGCAATAAATGTTTCCTTTCATGACATCAAGTCTATTGTCGAACCCTACCTAGATGATCTACCGACACATTCTTAAAAGATGATTGATCACCCAGATCACTTGCGTTTAATTTTTGAAAGATGTAGACATTATAAAATACGTTTGAATCCCCACAAATGTATTTTCTATGTCGATTCAAGTAGGCTGCTTGGGTTCATTGTTTCTAACAAAGGTATTCAGGTGGATCCTCTGAAAGCTGATGCCATAGTAAATCTTCTTCCTCCTTGTTCCATTAGGAAGCTTTAGAGCCTGCAAGGGAAGTCCAACTTTCTCTAACGTTTTATCATGAATTATGCCAAGATCACCAAAGGTTTCATGCGCCTGTTGAAGCAAGACACCCCATTTGTATGGGATGAAACCGCACAACTTGTGTTTGAGGAATTAAAGAAAGCTTTGTTGTCGGAACCTTTATTGCGTCCGCCAGATTACTCTCATGATTTTATATTGTATCTGGCCGCAACTGAGTCGACCATAGGGGTATTACTAGTCCAGGAGGATGATGAGATCCAAGATCATGTCATATACTATCTTAGTCATGCTTTAGTTGTCCCTAAAATCAAGTACTCCCACGTCGAAAAGTTAGCATTAGCAGCTGTGTAGTTCAAAGGTTATGTCACTACATCTTACTAAGGACTATGATAGTAGTGGCGTATGTTAATCCTTTCCAGTATGTTTTTTCCTGATGGATAGTTGGAGGAAAATAAAATAAATGGATAGTCATTCTCCAGGAGTTTGAATTAGATTTTCAATCCACCAAATCCAAAAAATCCTTAGTTTTTGTAGAGCTCATTGCATAATTTCCTATTGAAGAAGATGTAGTCATTGAAGAAGACTCATTCCCAAATGAAAATAGTTTCTTTATTTCCACCTCTGACCCTTGGTCGGATATATACTTGTCTATCTCTAGACTCTGAAGTGCCCTACAACCTTTTCGTGAGAAGAACGTGGCAAATTACGCTTACATGCAAAAAACTACCTCATTATGGGAGATACTTTATATCGTAGAGGGGTAGAATCTGTTTTGCGCCGATGTCTTACACACGAAGAGGCTGAGATTGTCCTAAATGATGCCCATAGTGGAGCATGTGGGGGTCATTTATCTGGGCTAGCAACGACCCAAAATATCTTGCATGCCCGTTATTTCTGGCCCATGATATTTAAGGATTGTGTAGAAGTCGTGAAGCGTTGTCATTCTTGTCAGCTTTACACCAAAAAGATTCGGACACATCCTACTCCATTATTTCCCGTCATCTCAGTGGGGACCTTCACTAAGTGGGGGATAGATTACATGATGTGCAACCTTATTTCAGCTGAGGGGCACAAATACATCATTGTCATTGTAGATTACTTCACGAAGTTGGCAGTGGAAATGCCCACCTATAAGGTTGACGGGGAAACTACAAATTTTTTCATTTTCAACCAAATTATCGCACGTTTCAGTATTCCTAAAGAGATTTTACTAACCATGGCAGTCACTTCCAAAACAATATGATGGCTGAATTGACCACTATGCTAGGGTTTAAACAAGAAAATTCGTCTTCTTTCTACCCGCAACCGAATGGTCAAGTCAAGGTAGTAAATAAGACCTTGAAGACTATTCTCAAACGTACTATTAATGCATCCTGGTCAAATTGGCACATCATGTTGTACCCTGCACTTTGGGATTATCGAACCAATGTGAAAACTGCCACAAATTTTTCTCCTTTCCAACTCCTTCACGGGGTGGAAGTAGTAACCCCCGGTTGAAAGCGAAATCCCATCCTTAAAAATTTCCATTCATTTTTTACCTGATACGACTGAGCTAGAAGAATGTTTGTTACACTTAGAAAATCTAGTTGAGAAGCCTAGGGATGCACTGATTATAAATGAGACTCATAAAAATAGGGTGAAAAATCAATACGATAAATTAGTCAAACCTAGGATTTTTTCTTTAGAGGAACTTGTCTTTCTCTGGCACAAAAATAAAGAACCCTTGGGGGCAGGGAAATTCAGGTATATGTGGTTAGGACCCTATGTTGTGTCAAAAGTTCTTAAGAAAGGTGCATATGAATTAACTAATTTCGAGGGGAATAATCTTCCCAATCCTAGAAATGGGCTATACTTGAAGAAGTACTATGCTCAGGCCTAGCATTTTTTCTTGTATTTTTATAGTATATAAATTTATGTACAATAGTTCATCAGTTTGTGTTCTTATATCATATGTTGGTTGTTACAGATGTCTTTTGAATGGTTTGTAGGTTTTGTAGATGGCGCTAGTAGTCACACTTGCAACTTGGCTTTAGCCGCATGGGTTATTTACTCACTCTCAGGACAGCTAGATGCCTCTGGAGGCGCTTGCCTAGGTCATGCTACCAATAATGTGGCCGAATATAGGGCCATCATTGAGCTTTTATGGGATTCCTTGTCACGTGGAATCACCCAGCTGGAAGTTAGACTTGACTCTCAACTGGTGGTTTCCTGGCTCAATCAAGCTTATCAACTGCGAAACCCTATTTTATTACGTCAATTTATGCAAA
>LPNX010301009.1:485413-507894 GCA_001517045.1 Pseudotsuga menziesii | reverse complement strand
CTGTGTGTGTGTGTGTGTGTGTGTGTGTGTAAATATATGTCCATATAGATAGGTCGATTTATTGATCCTCATATCTGGTCATAACTGTATAATATACAAAAAATATACAAAAATTGGATCATAATCCATAAAATGCCCTTAGGTCTAATATTGACCACCTTGCTCGTCTTGACCACCCTGGTCATCCTGATGACCCTGGTCACTCTGATCATCCTGGTCATCTTGCTCTCAGGATTCTTTAGCTTGTTCAGCTGCAGCAGTCTCAGCGGCATCTATGTAAACAAGCACTGCTCTGGCTACCCTTCTCATAATGCATAACCAGGTAGGTTGGATACCAACCACTAGTTCCTGCATAATGGCAAGGATCTGCTCAATACGTAAAGTAGGGACTCTTTGGGTAAGCCTAGCCAACTTCCCCTCAAGAACCCTAATCAAACCATGATCCTCTCCTACCATTGGTCGCACATACATATGAGGATTCCCATCAGGGCGAACCGGCCCAATATTTGCATTTTAAACATTTACGGGATTAAAAACTTTTATATGTATGTATATGTTGTTATGATAAAAATTCATAAAAAATTAAAAACTTGAAAAAACCAAAATACCTGACGCACCCCATGCTCCTCCAGGAGGGAGGACAAGGTCATTGTCACCCCGGAAACCCATCCCAGCATATGGAAACTTCTCCATTGCTGGTAGCTGTTGCTCCCACCATAGGTAGAAGTCATAATCGTAAACACTCTGAACTGATCCACCATTGCTCTGGTGGAGGAATATTTCTCCCCACCTACTCAGTATAGGATTACGGGGAGAGAAAGATGGTAGAGGTGCTGCGGGGCTGAGAGAAGGCACTCTCTCAAAGAAAAAGGCCATCAATATGCTAGAATAACCGAAGTTCTTCCGTCAGCCTCTCTTGTAGTTAGAGAGTTGCTTCTTTATTATCGGGATTACTCTCGAATACCAGTCAAATAAATCCCCATGTAGACATTCCACCGCAATTTTCATTTGGTTTCAAGTTGCAAGATGAAGTTATGATGATCCTGCAACCCTTACTACTGTGCTTACCAACACCTGTAATGGAAAGCTACAGATATGTGCAATAGGGATGCAAGTTCCCCTTTTCTGAGTGCTCGACACGCAGTAAGTGTCAATATAGTTCTAAACACTTAGAAGGTCACTGCCCCTATCGGTACCTTCCAAGTTAACAGGAGCTCCCCGTCGTGACAAACCCACAATACAATAGATGTATTCTAGTGCAATTTCTAAAATCTCACCTTGTAGGTCAAATGCACCTAGATCATGATCCTAGTAGTTGATCAAAAACTCCAGTAAATGGACATTAGATCACATAGGTGAGGTACAAAAAAACTTTAGCAACCCACTTTGATGTAATGCATGCATCGTGGGGGAACTTTGAAGTGCATCTCAGTACATGGTTTCATGTTCTCTCTCCCTCCACTCCAACACCATGTTTTAGCCTGTCCATAAATCCATTTTCAAACATTAAAAATCATTCAAATTTTTTTATTTTGGCCCTAAATATGTTTTTCCTATGTCACGCAATATACTCGACTATCCTTTGGGCATGTCGTGTATCATACGCGGGTTTCTTTCAAGAAAGTCGTGTATAATACACGTTTACGCGTCTTTCTAAGTTTCATACCTGCGTATACAGTGCAACCTCCCTAAAACTGGCTTAAAACATCAAAATTTTACATGAAATTAAAAATTTGTTTGGATGAAATGAAAGGGCATGAAGAGCTGATTTACCTGGCACTTGCGGATTTGAAAACCGTCCACTGGTTTTTCCACACCGAGTGATTGAAGGAAAAGGTAAAACTTATCTATATTGGGTAAAAATGTGAAATAGTGATTTTGATTTCTATTTTTGCACTATTTATAGAAATAATTTCAAAATGTGGGTTTTTAACCTATAGTTTTTAATTTTTATCAAAATCAAACTAATACCATGTCATGTTTTCCTATTGAAATAGGTCCAAGGTTACTCAAAGTTGTTTTTCACTCATATAGGGTAGGATTTTGGTCATTTATATGCATTTTTGGATTTATACCTAATCCATCTTAAACCTAGGATCACTACTTTGACCACGGACTATGGTATTCGACCATTAGTACCTTGTCTATACCACTGTTCTTCCATGGATAGGGCTTTCCTTTCATGAGTAACCTATCTTAGAACACATTGACTGTCTTTTGGTACTCATGCCACATTTTTCGTAGGTTTACAGGAGCCTTCTTAGCTATTTTTCATGCCAAATTGAGGCTCATTTTGGTCTCTTTTTACAAGCTATCCCTTTTATAAGGCTCCCCACCCATATGGAGTTTCTTTAGGCTCAGGTCTAACTCCTCAAAATAGACTTGACTGCCGAGTAAAATTGTCCATTCAGGCTCGTTAAGAATATGTTAATGGGAATCCACATTGGTGGTAGGTTATCTCTTTCTCGGACCATGCAGAATAATACGGGAAAATATCACTCTCTTTTCTACAGAATTTAGAAGAGTATTCTCAGGCATAGGTTTATCACTTTTTCGGACCTGCGGGACTAAAATTACAGAAAAGGAGCGCCCGGTATGAGCTTAGTTTTCTCTTTTTCGTGCTCTAGACCTAAACATGAAAAAGATTTCGAGTGTACTTTATGTCTTTGTCATGCTCATTAAACACCAAGAACAAAGCATCGAGTTTACTTTTGTAATCCCCATTCCTCATAATCAAATGGATCTTTTCGAGTGATCTTGCTTTCCTTCACACTCGTAAAACTCAAGCTATATGCTGCTCTTGAAGGAGCATTGGGTAGGTGGTAATTTAACCTTTTTCGGACCTCCCTGATTAAGTACGAAAAAGGCTCACCTTTTCTTTTTTGGAAGTTAAGAGAGTTCTTCTGAGGCATGTTTTATACTTTTTCGGCTTCAGGATTGGATGAAAAAGGACCCCCTAGAGTCTTCTTTGGAGTTTTTAGACTCTCTAAACATGAAAACACCAAACGAGCATGTACTAGTTCAGGCTCGTAAAATCCACGAATAAGTGATATTATCAAGCATTATTCCCTCTTCTCTTCAAGCTTGTCAAAAATGAAGAGAGACCTGACTTGACTTTCCTGGACTCGCTAAAATTTAACAGGAAAGATAAGGAAAAAGTTTTCTTTTTAGGTTACAGTCGATGGAAACATGTCCTCCTTGAACATAGCACTCTCTGAAATTTCCAATACTCATGTCTTAGTGTACACTTTCAGTTCAGCTATCACTTCTAGTTTCTTACTCCTCCACATGTCACTTATGCCTGGGGAATCTGATCATGTCTCCTACATGACAGATAAGTCTAGTTGTACTATCTATAAAGTTAAAAGATGCCCTGGGTCACCTTTGTGTCGTGCTCACTGTTCAAGGATTTATTCCTTCTTTTGATTATTATCCCGATTCCATCATTATCCTATCTGATATCACTTATGTCTACCTTCCTTTATCAAGTTTCTAGTCACTCTTGTGATCTGTTGGAGGATCTATTTCCTTCCTCATCACAACATGGTTTCTCATCAATACTTCCTGATGATGAAGACCTAGAGTTTTGAAGACGGTACCCTAGGATTCACTTTCATCATTGGTGAATTCCTTTTCTTCAGTTTTCAATTTTCCCCTATCGATTGACAATCTATTGATTCCTATCCATGTTCGACTTTGACACATCTATTCACATGGCCTCGATTGTAGTGGTTCTTTTGGATTTTTACGAAGACCTTAGGTTCACATCTATAACCTAAGTTGCACAATATTGTGTTGTGTTCACCTACACAGCTTCAATATTTTGAAGACTCATCATTGTATAGTGTGGATTTGATCCACATTTGTAATATACGTGGTCTTGTACCTGTATCATATGATGTAAACAAATATTGTACAGGAGCTAGTGTTCCAGTATATTGAACATGGTATCCTCAGATATGATTTTGTACATGATATTGATATGTATTTGTTTCAGGTACTTCCTATGTTTCCTTGGACTTCTAAGTTCTCCAAGATAATGATTATAATGTATTTCTTCCATCGCTTCCCTCTGACCTCACACATTAGGGGGCATCTCTTATCAGCCAAAATGGCACTTCTCCATCTGAGTGCTGACATTCCTCATGTTCGTACACAAAAAAAAAATGGGATTGAAGTGGCCAAAACACTATAGATGTGCATGACCTTTGATGCATTATCCTCAAACTAGCCTTATATATTTTTATTCTAAGTTTTGGGTTGCATACACGACTATATGCATTTCAACTCGTGTATCATACGCGAGTATTTGCATTGCAACCCGTGTATACTTGCATAAGCGAGTTCCCCTTGAGAAACATGTGTATTATATGTGAGTTTCCTATATTAATACCCGCGTATACCTTAATTTGACATTAAAAATATAAATCAAGATTAGATGAGATTAGTTGGGTCCTAATCCATAACTATCCCAACCATCCCAACCTTTGAAACCACTATATTTCCCAAAGTATAAATAGAGGCCTTGGGGTGGGGGCTAATCAATCAATTTTGGAGAGAAAAGTTATGCTGGCAGTATACCTTCAGAATCTTGGAGCAGCAAAAATCAAAGTCCTTGTGTTAGAAGTTGGGTTGTATTCTTATCTTATTCAGCGCTTGTCAATAAAGAGAATTCTTATTCCAATATTGTATTGTGTCTATTTCATGTATATTGGTTTAATGAATATGTCTGATTATATTATTTTGATTTTCATCTAACCTCTGATATATATATGCATGAGATATTACTTGAAGGATTTGCTCTTTGCAGGTGAATAGGTGCATCCCTAGAAGCTTTGGAAATAAGTGGAGCGAGAGAAGATCAAGCTTAGATAAACCGTCGTTAATCTTGTAAGTCAATACTTTCTTCCTATTCTCTTTCCATTCTCCGTAAAAAGATGATTGTCTACAAGTTAGTAGTAAGTTGGTAACCCCAGACCCTAGGTTAGAAGGGTGCAATACCCTAAACAACAGTAGTGTGTTGTTAACATGCAGCAATGGCTTCTTCAGTTGACGATTCTCTCAAGACGATGACAATGGGTAGACTGATGAGGATGACAGGGACCCGTAAGGTAAGATACATCCTCGTGCTCAATCACGACATCTCAAAAAAAATACACCGATCTCATGCTCAATCAAGCCGGTTATCTTCACGCTGCTCACATTGATCTCTCTCGCTTATGGATGCTTATCTATCACTACAGAGGAGATCATAGTTTAAATAATGGATGCTCACCAAGAATATCAGTCTCCAAATGGATGGTGGATCAATTCTCCTTCTCGACATAGGTTTTTGAAAGAAAAAAAATTATTCAAACTTCCTTACAACAGAGATCACTGCTTCTCCTTCAATACTCACGGTTGCGTCAACCTCAATGCTCTGATACCAACTAAGAATTAGAAGGCAGACAGAGCAGAGCTCTAAGGCTCGCTTACACAAGGAATGGTCAAACCAATTCAATTAATCAATGAGAACTGATTACAATATAAAGGTGCAGATAGTCACAACAACCCAAACCATAGATCCATGAAAGGTGGATCTGAAACCTCTCCATGTTAATTATAGAAAGTACACATCAACCCAATACCTAGATGCTTTCCTAGCCTTTCTACATTATTCCAACACCTATTGGGTAGTGTGTTTCTTGAAGTTTCAGTAGAAAAAATAGAGTTTCATTGGGTCAAATTTGGTGAATTTTCGTAGAAGTCGAGCTTCATTAAATTAGTTAAAAACGATGTGTCGATTGCTACCAATTTCACAATTTTCATGATTTCCCTCATTAATTGGTCTCATTCTAGTGAAAATTATGATAAAACATTATAAATTTATTATAGAACATCTTTTTTTTTTTTTAGGATTTCCCTCATTAATTGGTCTCATTCTAGCATAATTTATGATAAAACATTACAAATTTATTACAGAACATCATTTTTTTCGATTTTCACAATTTTCCTCATTAATTGGTCTCATTTTAGCGAAATTTATGATAAAACATTAAAAATTTATTATAGAACATCATTTTTCTGTAGTTTTGACCTTAAAATGATTTCATTGGATGTAGAGTACAGATTGTATTCTTCTATTTTAGAGTTATTTCGGTAGTTTTGACCCCAAAATAACTTCATTTGGTGCAAATTCGAGCATCAATGATACCTTTATCACTCCCAATATTCAAAGGAAGTTTACTTAGCATAGTTGTAGTCTATTTTTAGAATTCATTGTTTTTCCCATTGGCACTACATTATTTTCTTATCAGTTCAAGATTTATATTCATTGCATAGTTACAGTGAAAGAAAGATTTTCTTCAGTCTAGCTCGAAGCACTGTAGTTTTTTTTTTGTAATTTGGAGTATTCTCTTTCATGATTCCAAATGTTTAGTGTTTGCAAAAGCTTTTAAAAAAAATTTCCACCGAAATATCCTAATTTTATCGGTTCTTTAACATGTACTAGAAATTTGCTTCCGACAATGAGCGATTGACTCTAATTTCGTCCACTTTAGGGTGTAATCTATTTAACGGTTCAAGCTTCATACTTTTCTATCATTTTTTTATTCAAAGTCGCTCACTTCGAGTTTTATGTTTTACCATGTTGTTCGGAGTGAATACATATCTCTGTATGCTTTTATATCTTTGTTTATGTTACTGGTGTTATGTTGTATAACTTAGTTTGATAGGAATGGTATATCCATTAGTCTAGAAGTATGTAACTTAACATATTTATGTTCAATTTTAATAGGTCCTTGAAACACAAAAAGTGAGTGCAAGATCTAACACTCTCATATGTGAAAAAAATACAACTGATAAAAGTTTCATAACCTTTTTTGCATTTA
Organism: Pseudotsuga menziesii; assembly: GCA_001517045.1. Classification (NCBI taxonomy): domain Eukaryota; kingdom Viridiplantae; phylum Streptophyta; class Pinopsida; order Pinales; family Pinaceae; genus Pseudotsuga; species Pseudotsuga menziesii. Next base: position 501,025 of record LPNX010301009.1, on the reverse strand, counting down.
TACTCTAAATACTTGCTTTAATTGATCCTATTTCTCTTTTGTTATTGTTGAATTCTTGCTAAAACTGCCAAATTTGCATTTACTATTTCCCTTTAATAAGTATTTTGTTCATTTGAATTGTGATTGAAGCTTTTTCTCGTAGGTTAAAATATATTCTTGGTTTGGAGGTGAAGATTAGCATTAAGTAATAAAAATTATAAAAACAAAACAAAATAGGGTATTTAGCAACATCACTGTATTAAACCCAAATAAGAAAACAAGGTATATGGAAAAATAGTTATGTTGATTACAATTATGGAAACTTTCAGTTTTGTTGTTTTCATGCTAAACCTATAAACTCCTATTCCATTTCCCATTTATCTTTTCTGGTAACACAGAATGACAACTCTACCGATGCATTGTCATCTCGTTGCCTTTATTTCTTGCTTCTGACACTAGATTTACTGAGCCTGGTGTTGAATGAATCCAATCTGTGAGTGCCATCATTTTGAAAGCTATTACAAGGAGAAAAAGTTGGCTTTGTGTTTGGAGGGCTGATGTGTAATGATAAATCAGGGATGGGAGAAGCCTTCATATCAGACTCTATGCGGGTATAAAAACTATTAATGCTCTGCATTATCCATCGTCCAAATCCCTGATAATATTGTTCTTCTGAATAGACACCAGACCAAAGGGGTGCGAAATTTATGCCAATTTATTATTTCAATTGCGAGGAGTGCCAGGGTTGAAACAAACTGATAACAAGATGTATACACAATAAGAGAAGAGGGGCGTTGAAAACTTTAATTTTAGTTTGTTATCTTATCCTAACTGTAACTGTCATATTCTTAATGAACAATTATTCTTAGCAGACAATTATGTATTATGTACGATTATATATATTATTATATATGCACTAATCAATGGAGCAATTATGTCATCCTTTTTCATTAGTTTTTTTTCTCTCTTATTTGCTCCCTATTTTCTTATTTTCTTGATGATTTAATTGTGTTATCAAAGCATATCTTATTTTCTTGATGATTTAATTTTGTTATCAAAGCATAGATTTTCTTTAACTATGGCATCATAACATAAGAGATACGTAAGTAGCATAGATTTTATTTAACTGTGGCATATTAACTTAAAATATCCTTTACTTAGAAGAAAACTTGAAGCAGAGTCATTGTGTGAAGATAGATTTTCTTTAATTGTGGCATCATAACTTAAAATATCCGTAAGTAAAGAAAACATGAAGCAGAGTAATTGTGTGGAGATGTCATTTTAGGATGTTGGTTCATCGTTAAAGTGTTGGAGCAGGTGGCCTAAGAGAATATAAGAAAATTCTGTAGAGAAATCCGTGAAACCTCAGGACACTTGAGAGGAAGATAGCAGAAGATTATGGTAACTGTAGAGTCTATTTAGATAAATTGAATATGCAAGATCAGTGTGTGTGGATCCTTAACTATATCACAACACTTGCATAACAACCGTGGCCAGATTTGAGTAAAGAAAAATCTATGTAAAGAAAAAAAGAAGACGTCAAAGGTTACAAATCCTCGAGGTGCCATAAGTTCCACTCCTACCAGCAGCAACCCTTGCTCATAAAAAGAAAAAAAGGAAATAAAAGAAATTGCCTCGATTCTCGAGATTCTACTGGGCAACCGATTTTCTATTGTAAATTCAGCTGAGACTGAAGATGTTGATCGTGTGTCTCCCAACTTGATAGCAATTACAGTAGCTTCTTTGCTTCTCAAAACAAGATTCCCCTGTGCACCATAGGGCCACTCAACGAAAACAACCCGAGGACAATCTGTCTACGTAGATGGAAAAAGTGCCAAAAGATTCTGTTATTTAAAGACCATTGATATGTTGATTAGTTATTCGTCATTTCTGATGCAGAATCTACATTGTTGCTTTTAAAGGGACGACTGCCATGAATTTTCAAATCAGGCAATTACGGATCAACTTCTTCATTCTAGACAATAAATGAGAGATGGAAAATGCTAGCATAGTGGAATTTTGATTGGTTGAACAAATTGTTCTGAATCTTACTAAACAGAAAGGAATTGAGAAGATGTGTAATAGGTGAGTCTGTCCGCGCATAGAAGAAGAAAAGCCACCGTGTGAAAGGTGAGACTACTAAGACAAAAATTCCAGCATCCAAAGACATAGCATATAGATTGGAAATTAAAGCCTTATTGAATCCTTTCCAGCATCCATACTTTAAAAATTTAAAGAACAATTCAACACTTCTTTGCTTAACTGTGTCTGTTCAGATTTTTATCGTTGCATTTTGTGTTTTTGTAAGTTTTTTTGGTGCTTACTATTGTGTTTATGAGTATGAAATACTGTTGAATTGAAGTATGATTGTATTTGGGTGCATTATTGGTTGAAACCAATACCCTTTTGCTGAATTTAATGATTTTGAAGATCATTCACAGTGTTGGAAATAGCAATTACTCGCAGAAGCCTTACTAGACCTCAGCCGATCTTAGTTTAGACTATGCCACATGGTCTTGAAGAGTCCATGACTGTCATATATAAACCACTCGAATTAATTTATGAAGCTAAGTTTTTAGGTAGATAGTTATTACAACCATTAATTTCAAGAGTGTAGGTTCACAGAGAAGCAATTTCAGTTTTCCTATAAATAGAAGAAGAAGATTGTAAAATTGGTAAGACTCAAGAGAGGAAAATAACTCTGAGAGAGAGCAGAAAAGAGAGTGAAGAAAAAAAGAGTTGAAGCCTAAGCTTCTCTGTGGTTGATTCTATGGAAGAGCCGAAGTTTTGTAGAAGAATCTATCAGATAGAGCCAACAAGTTTGTATTATCCTTTTGTTATTTCTAGAAAAGTTTTATACACACACACACACACATATATGTCAAATAGTTTATGGTATATATGAAATAGTTTATGGTTGAAATGCATGTTTACTTAGCTGACATTTTCTCTGGCTCTAGAATTACTTGTGCAAATGTTGTTTACATTTAAGGTTTGAGTGTCAAATCAAAGAATCAATAAACATTTCACCTGGTAAAAGTTCCAGGTTTTACCACAAAGTGGTCGACACAAGTGGAATTTTTGGGTTTTTACTTCATCTTATTGGTGGGTGAAAAACATTTGTAATTTCTTAAGTCTTTTAGACTAATAAATTCTTTTTACTTGTCGAAGTAAAACCTATTGGTAAAACCAACAAGTAAGAACTTGTCGAGGTAAAAGAGTAGGCTTCAATGGTAGACTTGTCTAGTCAGAGTTAGGCAAGTTTCACCCATCAAGTAAAAAGAAAAAGAGGTCGGCGTGAAAATTTTATAACTGAGTGGTAACTCAAGTTTGAAGGCTTTGTTGAGAGGTCAAGATGTCATGTCATGTTAAGGCTTGGTTGTGACCTTGGAAGAAAACAAAGACATGTCAGTTTTTACCATTGATGAGTTGCAAGATTCACTCATCAATCATGAACATAGCCTGAGCAGAACAAACACATCATTGGAAGGTGCATTCACAACATATTCATCCATAAGTCGTGGTATAGGTAGGGGGAGAAACAACTCCAGAGGTAGAGGAAGAAGTTCTTCAAGAGGAGGATGCGGCAGAAGTCCTGTAAATGTTGCTGGTAGAGGAGAGAATGAGAATCCAAGTCATCCAAGTGGTCAGAGGTTTAATAAATAAAAAATCCAATGTAATTATCGTAAGAAATTTGGTCATTATGCAAATGAATGTAGGAAGAAACAATATGACCAAGGAAAGAAAAGCCCAAATCAGTCGACCAACACTAGCACTCCGTCAAGTGCAATGTTAATAGCATTTACATCTCCAATTGAATGCAATGTTGTCTAAGAAAGTCCACATGACATATGGTACTTAGATTCAGGTTGCAGCAATCACATGACTGGTAATTTAAATTTGTTTTCCAAACTAGACAATTCAGTTCAAACTGATGTTACACTTGGAAATAATGTCCAGGTTACTTTTTTGGGAAAAGGTATTGTTGGTAATCTAACCAAACAGGGGTAGAGTAAGTATATCCCAGATGTTTGTTATGTCAAAGGTCTGAAACATATTTTTTTCAGCATTGGATAGCTGATACAAAACATCTACATATTCTACATAGAAGATGATCACTATGTGATTAAAGCCAAACGTCCAGGCAACCAGCTGATAGAAAAAGTGCCAATGACAAGTAATTGCTTGTTTCCATTGAGGATAGTTCCCGACACGAAAGGGAAGACAAATACAGGAGTTGCATTCAAGGAAGAAAGTAAAGAAACAGTCAAGCACTTTGACAAGAAAGAAAATGACATCGCTGATTTCAGGCTGCATTTCTAACAAAAGTTCAGGATGAATCCTGGTTGTGGCATTTCATATTTGGACATCTAAATTTTAGTGGGCTGAAGCTATTGCACACAAAGAACATGGTGAAAGGATTTCCATTGATCGACATACCAAAAAGCAAGGATGATTTTAAGGAACCATACTTATTTAAAAGTGTATAAATGTTGGCGAATATTACCAATTCTTAAAACGCCAACTATAAAATGATTGGCGATATTTTTCAAAAAATATTTTAATTTCCAAGGATTTTATATTGTTTATATAATAATTTGGCTATTTTTAGGGTGAATAAATTTTACCCCATCAAAATTGGGCGAAACAAGGCTTCAAAAAATGCAAAATGGCTAATCTTTTTTGGGAGAAAAACATGGGTATATTTCCTGAAACATAAATATGATGCATTTATTTATTTTCAGTAGTTCAAGGAACTTGTGGAGAACCAGAGTGGACACCGCATCAAAATATTAAGGACCGAAAGAGGAGGTGAATATGTCTCGAATGAATTTCTAAATTTTTGCAAGACCCATGGCATACAAAATCAATTCATTGCACGGTATACACCTCAACATAATGGTGTTGCTGAAAGAAAAAACAGAACCATTATGGAGATGGCGTACTGCATGTTGATAGCCAAGCATTTGCCAAATTAATATTGGGGTGAAGCAGTTGCAATTGTTGTATACATTATGAACCGATGTCTGACAAAGTGTGTGAAGAACAAAGTTCCTCAAGAATCATGGATAGGTATGAATCATAGTGTTTCACATTTAAAAGTTTTTGGTCGTGTTGCATATGCTCATGTTCCAAATGAGCTAAGGAAGAAATTAGACAAGAAGGGATAGAAATCTATTTTTTTCAACTATTCTAAAGACACAAAAGAATACAAGTTGTATGATCTTGTCGCAAGGAAAGTGATTATCAGTCGAGATGTTCAATTTGTTGAGAATGAATCATGTGATGGAATTTCCAACATAAATGTCAAGTTTGTGTTGAATGTCAACAATGATGACATGATGAAGGTAGTGGTTCAAACACCACATGTAATTAAATTGGTCACAGCACCGTCGAATCCCATGACATCGCGACATGGTTCACACAAGGACCATCGACACAAGTTGCAGCTCAAGCTACATTGACAAGCACACCAAGAGGAAAACAGAATCCATCAAACTTTTCGTCGAGGTCGATATCGACAGAACCGTTGAAGACAAGAAGTATGCATGAAATATATGAAGTTGGCACACCAAATTCATTCTCTCTCTTTGCATTATTTTCTCCTATTTATGATCCACTAACATTTGAGGACGTTGTCGAAGAAGAAGTATGGGCACAAGCCATGGATGAAGAAATAGAATGCATTAAGAAGAATCAAACATCGGAGTTGGTAGATGTACCAAAAGACAAAGATGTAATCAACGTCAAATGGATTAACAAGACCAAGCAAGATGTTGATGGGAATGTGCAGAAGAACACAGCAAGAATGGTAGCAAGAGGGTTCACACAACAACCCAGCATAGCTTTCAATGAAATTTTTGCACCTGTCACACGCATGGATACAGACAGAACTTTCTTAGCCGTTGATGCACAAAACAAATGGCCTATTTATCAAATGGATGTTAAGTCGACATTTTTGAATGGCTATCTAGATAAGGAAGTGTATGTGGAACAACCACAAGGCTATGAAGTTCTAGGTCAAGAGCATAAAGTGTATAGGCTGAAAAATGCACTCTATGGTTTGAAGCAAGCTCCTAGAGCTTGGTACATTCAGATTGATTCCTATCTCACTAAAAATAGATTTCATAGAATTGAAAGTGAAACGACTTTGTACACCAGATTTAATGAGCGAGGTAAGATGCTAATTGTCTTCCTGTATGTAGATGATTTAATATTTATTGGTGGCTTTGGCATAGAAGAATTTAAGGCAGTCATGGAAAGTGAATTTGAAATGACTGATCTAGGGCTTATGAAGTTTTTTTTGGGAATTGAAGTTCAGTAGTCTGAAAGTGGTATATTTACATCACAGTCTAAAAATGCAAGTGAAGTTTTAAAAATATTTAATATTTCTAATTGCAAGCCATCCCCAACACCAGTAATAACAGGTTTAAAATTGAGCAAGGATGATGATGGATTAACTGTATATCTTACGCTGTATAAAAGGCTTGTTGGGAGCCTTATGTATTTAACAACGACAAGACCATACATCATGTATGGAGTAAGTCTGGTCTCAAGATTCATGAAGTCACCAAGAGACTCTCATTGGCAAGCAGGTAAAAGAATTTTGAGGTATGTAAGTGGCACAATAGACTTTGGCATTATGTATTCAACCTCATAAAATTTTAAACTCATTGGATACAATGACAGTGACAATGGAGGCAACATAGATGATAGGAAGAGCACATATGGGTACACATTTCATTTTGGTACAGGTGTTGTTTCATGGGATTCGAAGAAACAACCCATAGTAACTCTGTCTTCAGCAGAAGCAGAGTATGTTGCAGCTACAAGTGTTGCATGTCAAGTTGTCTGGATGCATAGAATGTTGAAAGACTTGTCGCAGAACCAACAAGAACAGAAAACCATATTTTGCGACAACAATTCAGCCATAGCATTATCAAAGAATCATTTGTTTCACAAGAAAACCAAGCACATCGACACAAGGTTTCATTTCGTAAGAGAGTTGGTGTACAAAAAAAAAATTGTTTCTAATTCTATAGGTCTAAAGATCAACTTGCAAACATCTTTACAAAACCATTGGCAAGGGATTCATTTCAGTATCTGCGTAGTTGTCTTGGAATGACAAGTTCTGCACAGTGAACTTTGTCATTTACAGAGCAAGTTTAAGCTTTGAAACATTCTGTAATTTTTTTTTTAAGATCCCCATCTACTCATAATTAAGGGGGAGTGTTGGAAATAGTAATTACTCACAGAAGCCATACCATACCTTAGCCGACTCTGCTAGAGTCTGTATCAGTTCAGACTACGTCAGGAAGTTTGACAAGATGAAGAGTCCATGACTGTCATATATAAACCAATCGAATTAATTTCTGAAGCTAAGTTTTTAGGTAGATAATTATTACAACCATTAATGTCAAGACTGTAGGTTCACGGAGAAGCAACTTCAGTTTTCCCATAAATAGAAGAAGAAAATTGTAAATTTTATAAGACTTCGAGAGGGGAAAAGAACTCTAAGAAAGATCAAAAAAGAGAGTGAAGAAAAAAGGAGTTGAATCACAAGCTTCTGTGTGGTTGATTTTGTGGAAGAGCTGAATCTCTGTAGAAGAATCTGTCGAAGAGAACTGACAAGTTTGTATTATCCTTTTGTTATTTCTCGATAAGTTATATATCAAATAGTTTTTGGTTGAAATACATGTTTACATAGCGGACATTTTCTCCTGAGTTACTTGTGTGAATCTAGTTTACATTTATGGTTTGAGTGAAAGATCAAAGAATCCATAAACATTTCACCAAGTAAAATTTTCAGGTTTTACGTCAGAGTGGTCGACACAAGTATTCCTAAATGTTTGGATATATATTTTTATAATTCTCTTGAATTGTTGATTGTGTTAGTTTTTACTTCATCTTACTGGTGGGTGAAAAAAATTTGTAATTTCTTAATTCTTTTAGACAAAGAAATATCCTTTGTAAATTTCGACTAAAAACAAACCAGTTGACAAGAGGTCGAAGTAAAACCTATCGGTTAAGTTATGTCTAAGTTGTAAAACCGGCAAGTTGTCGGTTACTGATAAGTTGTTGAAGTCAACTTGTCAGTTTGTGGTCGAAGTAAAACCTATTGGTTAAGTTATGTCTAAGCTGTAAAACCGGCAAGTTGTCGGTTACTGATAAGTTGTTGAAGTCAACTTGTCGGTAAAACCGACAAGTAAGAACTTGTCAAGGTAAAAGAGTCGGATTCAAAAGTCCAACCATATTTGTAGACTTGTCTAGTCCGAGTTAGACAAGTTTCACCTGACAAGTAAAAAGAAAAAGAGGTCGTCGTGAAAATTTTATAACTGAGCGGTAACTCAAGTTTGTCGGCTCGATTTTTGCTAACATAGGCCTTCTTTCCATTTAGCACTGCAGCGATGTTTTTATGCACGGGAATTATAGCAAATTGCTTCTGAACCTGCGTTTGTTCAGAAATGCATATAATTAAATTGATGATCCTGAACGTGTTTATGTTCATAAATCTCAACGGTCGACCAGTACAAGATAATTTGAATAACTTGTCCTTGACATCTATATTTTGAAGTCAGGTTCCAAGTTTTAAAATGTTGTCACCCTATGAACAAATGGGAAACAAGTATGCAATCTTGTTTCTGAATTTTGAAGACAAAGTGAAATTTAAAATTTTTTAAAACCATCAATTGAGTAGAAAACATGAGAGTCTATTTGTTTTATTGAAGTTTTTGGTAATCTGTAAACCATCTTTTCATGATTCGTGGTACAATTTTTGTGATCATTCTAAAACCACTTCATTGTTGATTTAGTTAGTAGTAATCCTACAACCACCTCTTGGTTAGTGATCATCCGAAAACCACACCACGTTTTCATAGCCTTTGAGCTCTTTGATAGCTTTGTGGTCACCTTAAAACCATTAGTTTATGGTCAACTCAAAACCATGTAACCTCTTGGATAGTTTTATGGCCAACTTAAAACCATTAATTTTTTTCCAACTCAAAATCATGCAACTTAGTGGAAGTCTTAATACTTCTAGTGGAAGATTTTGTTTTAGAGAGAGATTTTCAGCCATTAGTAGCTAACCTTCTTGAGTTTTCTACTCTATAAATTTGCTTGACACATTGTCGATTATTGCATTTTTTCAGCCAATAACGAACTTATGATTAAGGGCGATGCTGAAATGATTCAGAGGGATGTTGAAAACTGTAATCTCACTTCCTTATCTTACCCTAATGGTACTTATCTCACTAATACAAGGTGGGGTTGTTTAAGACTTTTTTTAAGACAAAATTACCATATTGTCTTTAATATCTATTATGAATTTTTTTTATGATAGTTAAGATGGTTTTTAAGAAAAAAATAGTTTCAAAGTTGCTTTAGTTTTTTAGTTTCTAAAATTGCTTTTTCCTTAAAAAAACAGATTTTTTTAAGGGTAAAATCGTTATTTTTTGGAAGGTAAAAGGATTTAGGGTTTTGCATGAGGCTTTTGCTCAGCCATAGAAATTGCGAGTGTGAAAACTCAGAATCCCTTGAATCAAAAGTTTACATGCAACTAATTGATATGTTCCATCAATGGGTGGGTATCAGTAGGTTCGACATAACAATGACTCCAGTGATATGCTTCATTCCCCTTTCCAAGATATCCATCCAAATGATTTGAGATAAAGATAGAGAACCATGGTTTTTAATGATTACTCTTTTAAGTTTTTCCATGTGGTAGTGGCATCTATGCCCATTTGGAGCGATCGACATCAATTCATTCCCATGTCAATAAGAATAAATTTATTTGAATGTGTGTGTGGATTATTATTCATGGATGATAGAGCCCATTTATTTGGAAGGGAATTTGTAAATTTTATTTTGTACTTAACGGACACAGACCGTTCCGCTGTAATATGTTCCCCTGCTCAATTTCCGTCGTTTAATTAGGACTTACACTTAGAACCTTGAGGACTGCATAGTGATTTTATGTTTATTGCTCCTTTATCCATCATGGCAGTCATATATGTCCATAAGGATCTTGGGCACTAAACGTTTTATAAAAAAAAAAAATTAATGCTTTCAAATCCACGCTTTATTTTAGAAGCAGCACGGGATTTTGATTTGAATGGATTAACTCACCCAACATGATCTCATTCAGCCACTTGCCTCAAGAGAAATGCACGTTCGAGACCAAAGTTTTGGAATTGAGAAAAATGCACATAGGGTCGGGGATACCTGGGCACAAAGGATTTATGAGACGACTCCTTGGACTCCATGTACTCTGACTTCTACAGTTCCATATACTCAAGATTCTGCGGCTTAATGAAGGAATTTCCCTTAAAACCTTCTGATCTTGTGATTGGTCTCTCTCATGGTTTAGTTGTTCTGCCCCCACCTGGCTTAGTTAGGCAGGTAAATCTCGCCTACACCTACTCCCTACAGTAACTTAATATGTTTCCCTGCTTGATTTCGCATTATCATTCTATGTGATATGCACAGGGACTTCACTTAGTGAACCTCTCATATAGCACGTACGATCGTGGGATATTAAAGAATATCCTTAATTTCCAAAGATATTTACCCAAACTCTTTTTGTTGAAACCCCCTCCCAATACTTAAAAACTCCTTATCACCCCTTTTTATACCTCAATCCTTATAAACCAGCCTACCCACCCCCACCTTAAACCCCTCATCCTCTCAATACCTGCAATATATTGGTTCAATTTTTGATAATTTTAAACCCAAAATATGAACTAACGTGATAGGATAAAGTGAAGACCCCGTGGTGATATGTTCTCCTGCTCGATTTCACACTGTATCATTCCAAGTGATGATGGTGTTGTTGGCTCCAGAGCCATTAAGAATTATGAATGTTTCTTTGGTGGAATCGTCACCTTGTCCTTGTTCAGATTAAGACACTAACATTTCGGTTTCTGATCCTAAATTTCAGTTTCAGTTTCTTAGACTTGTGCACCAATCTCAATTCTATATTTAGAAACGTATAAAATTGTAATATAAAACAACATGATGTTATTATTATGGATATTTAGAATTCAAATATCATCTATAATGAAACAGAGTTGAGCACCAGGGTCTACTTAATAGTATCAAATCCAAAATTCCTGAGTAAAGAAATTCAGTTCTTCTTTGTACATGGGGAAATATAAATGGAGAAATGGATTTTGTTGATTTGCAGTATGACTAGGTGACGGTATATAGTATTCTTGGTATGTACCCAAGAATCTGCTACAACAAACATATCCAGAATTCGTCTTGTTCTCACACAAACAACAACAAAACAAAACCATATCAGTTGTGATTTAAAAGATGAATATATATAGCATGAACCAAAAACTTGAGAAGAGATTGAAGGTGTTCAATACATGGCAGCCAAATTTGAGAAAGACTCCCAAAGGAGGCAGAATTGTGTCCAACAAGATGTCTACGCAGGTTGTAGTTCCCATGATAATAAACAGTCTTGTGAAACTATGATGTTTTTCAATAAAACCGTAACATACCATAGAATTAATCACTACCGAATTCCAATTCCAATTCCAATCCCAATCCTTGAAATTAAGTGATTATAATGAGAAAGGCTTGCACACAGCTCTCTATTTAAATGTGACTTACAACACTACCTCTCCATTGAAGAAGTTGTTTGGTGAAATCTGAAGTTTACGTGTCATGTCATGTATAGACTGTAAAAGTTCTGAACGCTACTGCAGGCCAGACGTGATCTATTTATGATTTATGACAATTTATTTCCTTCTCATACACGTTCTCCTTTAATGCATGGCGGTTCTTGGAATTGAATCTATTTTCGAGCTGTTTCTTGACGGCTCTCCTTCCTAGGGTATAATCTTTAGTCCATACACTTCCAATCCAGTTAAAATAGTATTATGTTATGATACTAATTATTGGTTTGATGCATCTTCCATGATTATACGCGTGGCTGTGGGTATGAAAAATAAATGTTTTAATAGCTTGCTTCCTCTGCTTCTGGATCTATTATATAGGTCTACCTTTACTGATAATAGGGTTAAATCTCCATCTCTATTCGTATATGCGCCTGGGGGATCTTGATTTGGATTTGGAACTGCGTATTGGGCAAACCAAGCAAGCTATCCATTGTAGCCCGGACACACCAAGTTATTATCATATCACTGGTATCACAACTAGTGAGTCTTCTGACACTGCCATTCACTGTGACACACATAACAACGGTTTTAGTTTATTTTAATTTCTATTAGATATTTAATTTTCTTCTTCTTAAATTTGATTTTTTATTTTATTTTTAAATTCATTATTCAAAATTAGAAAAATAATTAAAACCATCATTTATATATAAATTGTATTGTTTCTTCTTTAATTTGAGAGATGGAAATAGCTGTATTGTTCTTCTTTAATTTGATAGATGGAAATCACAGTGTATTTGTTTTTTTAATCACTTACAATCGCATGTATATTGGTGTCTAAAACTACCAATAAAATGGTAAAGGCTCTTGGCCATATTACTATCTACATTTCTCTAATTGTGATATTGTCATTCTCAATCTTATGGTTTGTTTATTGCCTCTAACTACATGCTACATAATCTCCAATTGTAAGGGTATAAAACATATAGTCTTGATTCTTCCACCTCTTCTATACATAGTTGTATTAATTAAATTATAAGGTAACTGTTATTTGTCTCATTGCAAGATGAAGATATTGATAAGATGTAAAGGAGAAGCAAGTGGTCATGGAGGGTTTACTAACATTGTTCATGTGTTGTAAGTAGAATCAATAATCACAATTGCAATAAAGTACGTTTTTCTCATCTGGGATCTGTTAGATATAAGAAGTTTCGACTCTATTGCAATTGGATAAAGTTGGTCCTGGTGGAACTCGAACCCGCGACCTTTAGCTTCTCTCAAAGCTTTGAAAGACTAACCCTCTAATCAACTGAGCTACAGGAATAAAAATCTATACAAACGACAAAACATTTAGTCAATTACATAGTCAACCAAAAAACTATGTGCAATTTGCACGTATGAAGTTCGAGGTTCGCTTGTTTACACATATATTCGATTTTTTTTCAGAAGAAAAAAGATCAAACCTTGATATTCATAATTGAATCAAAGGACATCATATACAATCATCCTGTTGTGGCAATCCATCAACTGTGAAACTTACACCTTGGAGACCTTCTAATCACTATAATGATACCATGTCACCAAGCGCATGAGCAATAATGGACAAACAAGCCTGTCAACGACAGGCTTTTATCATCATTCCTATAAACAAGTCAGAAGTTTTGCAAAAAAATCAAGATAAAAAATGACCATGAAGCAGATTAGTCCTTAGCATAACAAGAAGGCTAAGAGTCTCTTCAGTGTCAGCTAGGATTCTGAACAAACATAAACATAATTATAAGCAAAAAAGTATGGCTGAGGCCTAGCACAAAGCTTTTAAAAAGCTAAAAGTTACCATGGTCAATGATCATGCCATCCAAATATTCCAAGAAGTTTCCAAAACTAGTATCTAATGATAGAGCCTTTTTTGAGAGATTGTCAGCCTGCTGGTTATGCTCACGATAAATATACTTTAATGGTCACAGATGGAATAGATTGCAGCATATATCGTATGTCCTCACATCAGCGACTTAGATTAGGAGAGTTTAGTGAAGTAGTCCTACTTTTCCATGAGATTATGACAAGGGAATCACCGAATATAGTGAGAAGAGGGATCCCCATATGTTTGGTCACAGCAAGGAGAGCCCAGAGAGCCAGTAGCTCAGATCTAGTATTAGTACTGCTGCCACATCCCAGAGAAAAGATTATAGAATGAGAACCACTCAAATGAATCACAAAACCTGCTCCCCCAAGGTTCCCAGCAGCTGCTCCGTCAAAAAAACCACATGGGAAGATGAGTTGTGGAAAAGAACCAATGCATCTGACTTTTTTCTTCTTTTTTGGAACAGGATAAAGATGCATTAGCGCTTCAGTTTGTAGAATGATAGAGTAAACAATGGGATACTTATTGTCAAAAATACAACCATTCCTTAGTTTGCAGATGCTCTAGAAAAAGAAGAGGAGCAAGTAGATAAAAGCTGTGCCAGTTGAAAAGTTTTTGAACCAAAGTTCAAGGAACGACCTGACAATGCCCTTAAAAAAGCTTGGAATTCCATATTGATCATGAAGAACTGCAAAGGCTCTCTTAGTAAAAGAGTAGTCAATAAACAGATGTTGAATCATATCTTCTCCCGGCTTGCAGAGTATGCATATGCTCGTACCCTGACGACCTCGACATTGTAGATTATCCCAGGTTAAAACTTTATTCATAATCAGAAGCTGGATGAAACATCTTATTTTTGCTAGAATGTTAAACTTCCAGAGAATATTCAGTACAATGGACAAGTCAGAAGAAAGATCATGAAAATGTTGCATAATGCAATCATATGCGAGAGCCGCAGTGAGATCCCCAACATAATTTTTAAAAGACCATAATAATGAGTCTGCCTAGTAACAGAGTCTGATTCTACCATACTTGAGCCCAGATATATAATTGTTCCAAAGAAGTTTCCAATCTCCTCCCAAATCGAAATCTTCAGCAGTGAGCCAATAGTACCAAGCATCAGGGGAGTAATTTCTTTCCTGGTTCAACGTAAATATGCCATAGTCCTCTAGGTATTCCTGTAAATCTCTTGGGAGAGAGTATGATGATCCCATGCCCACTATCGAATCCAAGCCCACTCAGATAGACTCCCCATTTCCATCATGCCAGGTTAAACCTCTACCGAGCCAAGATAAGCTGTGAATAAAACCTTTCCAGATCACTGATACACCCCTAACCGAGAAAGATTTGTTACATATCTAGGACAACACAATAAGTTTTTTCAAATATTTCATAGACAATATTTTGAACCAAATTCTATTCCCATTTAGGGCTAACCAAAAGATCTTGAGGTGCAAAGATATACTAAACCATCCCAAATGTTTAATGCCCCATCCTCCAAGATATGTGGGTTTTGATAAAAGCCAACCAGTCTGCAAGATGGAACTTTTTACTATCCATTGTAGAACCCCACAGGAAGGAAAAAATCAGACTTCTGAGCTTATCGAGGATGGATTTAGGAATAGGAACCAAAGCCATCCAATACATTGGCAGACTAGTAAGAACAACTTTTATCAGGACAAGTATTCCCCCAATGGAGAGAAGTCGGAAAGACCAATGCTGAATTCTTTTTTCAAATTTTTTAATAAGCCAGTGCCAATTTTTAACCAAATAACCCAGGGGTTTTATAAAGTAGCCAAGGTAATTAAAACCTGAGGATATATGATCAGATTTAAAGGTGAGAGAGTGAGAGATCCTGTTTAATATCCCCTCTTCAACATTGTTGTATAGAAAACTGGATTTATCCATATTAATACACATGCCCGAAGCAGCACAGAAGGTCTCCAAAATAACTTTAAAAGCAACCCACTCCTCAAAGGTACCAATGCCAAACATAATCATGTCATCTACAAAGAGAAGGTGAGTGAGAGAGAGCTGGGAAGATATCCTGATGCTTTTGATCTTCCCATTTCTTCAAGGGTGATTCCATGAAGATGGGTAACACTTTTTGGCCAAATTTGGCGATGAAAACCTGAATTTTTACTCATGTAA